>JAQISU010000197.1:967500-1072500 GCA_029339505.1 Unio delphinus | reverse complement strand
ATCAATGCTTTTTACACATGATATTTGTGAATCAAAGGGAAGCAAATTCAAAATACGTTAAAGGGACCCCTTATTTATATAATGCCTGTGGTCGAAAAACATTTACTTCAGCAATACATTATAATGTTGGCATCCTAATGTATAATAATATATTATGCATTACATCCGCCTACGATAAAGGCATACATGTTTCTAAGTGTAGTGTCTCTTTGGTGTAAATTGCGTGGTTACACTGACTATTTCTGTCTACTTCCAGCTGCTACTGTTTGATTTTAATATGTAATATTCATGATTTCGTACGATTCTACACAATTGTTGAGTTAATTGCAGAAGAATAGTGTGGTGATTCTGGAAATATCCGGATATATCCAATTCGTGTGTTTCTTCTACTCTTTTAACCATTTATTTATGTGTTCATTCAATCTGGGTAAGCGAAGTGACATAATAACAACTAGGAACACCAGAAATGTGATCATTGTCAGGGCATATATATCACTGGAGCAAATGAACTCCAAAAACACAGATCATGCTATTTCTTCCAAATTCTAACTACCAAAATCATGAAAATAAAGGGAAGACACAATGATGCTAATGCCTCTACAGTATTCATTCTCTTTCATCTTTTTGTCTCGTCATTGTTTTGTCTTTCGTTAATGTTTCTCTGATGAACATGTTTGGTCAACAGATGAACACGTTTAGTCAACACAAAGCATCCAGAAGGTGGACCTGGCAGAGCCTGATTTGAGAACACCATAACCAGATTGATTAAATCATGGCGAGGAGACATTTCCACACAAGTGTAAACATCGCCAAGACAAGAAGTTTCCCAGGAGCAGACATTGGAAGTGACCATGATTTAGTGATGATGACCCTTCGACTACGTCTAAAAAAAGTCGACAAAGAGGACCCCGCAAGAATCAAGTTCAACCTTGACAAGCTAAAAGACCTAGAGGTCTTGGAAGCCTTCCAGGCAAGGATAGGAGGGACATTTGCACCACTGTTACTTCTTAGTGCAGAGAACACAGTTACAGACACAATGATCGACACATTTAATATAGCAGTGGCCCAAACAACCAGTGAGACCCTTGGCAAACATCGACGACCAAAGAAGCCTTGGGTTACAACTGACATACTTGATCTGTGTGACAAGCGTCGAGAGATCAAGAAGAAGAAATCAGAAGGAAAAGGAGCAAACCAATACAGGAAAATCAATCAGCTTATCAAGAAAAGCATGAGAAAGGCAAGATAGACATGGATTGCAGACCAGTGTAAAGATACAGGAAACAATCTAAAGAAAAATAATAGCAATAAAGCATGCCAACTGGTGAAAGACCAGACCAGTGTAAAAATGGACGTTCCTCCATCATTCAGGATAAGGGAGGGAAATGTCTTATAGAAGAACAAGACATTCTTAAGAGATGGACAGAATACTGCTCAGACCTGTACAACCACATACCTACAGGGGACCCAGACATACTCAACACCCCATAAGTGAAGAACATTGACAATTACCCCATCATCAGAGAAGAAGTAGAGGCTGCAGTGAACGCATTGAAAAAAGGGAAGGCAGCAGGAGTAGAGAACATGCCTGCAGAACTAGTCCAAGAATGGGGTGAAGCCATGATAAGCGACTTACTAACAATCTACAACAAGATTTGGCAGACCAGGGAATGGCCATCAACATGGACTCAGTCATTCATAGTAACTCCCCCGAAAAAAGCCAATTTGCAGCAAAGTCAGAACTATCGTACGATCAGTCTTATATGACACCAAAGGAACGTCATGATAAAAATCATATTAACCAGACTGAAGCCGCAGGCAGAGGAAATCATAGCTGAAGAACAGACATGCTTCAGACCAGGGCGAAGCACAGCTGAACAGATTTTCAACCTGAGAATACTATGTGCGAAATACCTCTAGTACCAACAAGACCTTTATCATGTCTTTATAGATTTTAAGAAGGCGTTTGACAGGGTATGGCATGCAGTCCTTTGGTCGAACACGAAGCTGTACAACATTAATGCCAACCTGATCAAGATCATATAAATCCTACACAGCAGCGCCACCAGCGCAGTCTGATTCAACGGTCAAATAGGAGATTGGTTTTAGACAACTGCTGGAGTCAGACAGGGCTGCTTGCTTTCGCCTACTCTTTTCAACATCTTCCTTGAAAGAATCATGACTCAATGGAAGAACTGTCAGTATTGGAGGCAGAATAATAACGAATCTGACCTTTGCTGATGACATCGATGGTCTTGCAAGAAATGAGGAGCTAGCTCAGTTGGCGGAAAAACTGGACAGGACAACTACTGCTTTTGGTATGGAAATCAGTACAGAGAAGACCAAATTGATGACCAAAAACACCAGTGTCATCAGCACTGACATCATGATTAGTGGCCAAAAACTAGAAGCAGTTATAAAATTCAAGTACTTTGGAGCCATTGTGGAAGACGAGGGATCAAAACCAGAAATATTGTCCATGATTGCGCTGACAATAACAGCAATGGCAAGGCTAAAGACAGTTAAGAATGACAGAACACCTCAGTCAGCTCAAAAATCAGACTGATGCGCTCCTTGGTTGCATCTGTGTTCCTATATGCCAGTGAGTCATGGACCCTCACCGCGGATCTCGAAAGGAGGATACAATCTGCTGAAATGAGATGCTCTCGAAGGTCGCTGGGCATTTAATATAGAGATCATGTCACGAATGAGGAAGTGGGAAAAATAATTAAGCATGCCATTCGGACCTATGAAGAGCTATTGACCATTGTGAAGAAACGCAAAATGAAGTGGTATGGACATGTCACACGATCAACAGGGCTTGCTAAGACAATCATGCAAGACACTGTGCAGGGAGGGCGAAGGAGAGGAAGACAAAGACAAAGATGGGAGGACATCATGTCAGAGTGGACATGACTGAAGATGAGTGACAAAGTGTGAGTATCAGAGAACAGATTGGAAAGAAGGAAGCTGGTTGTCAGGTCATAAGTGGTGCCCCATCGGTCGGAAAGACTAAGGGATAGACAGATAGATAGATAGATAGTAAAGATATAGAAAACAATCTAAAGAAAAAAAAATAGCAAAAAAGCATACCAACGGGTGAAAGACCTCACCAGTGCAAAACAAAGACGCTCCTCCATCATTCAAGATAAGAGAAGGAAATGTCGTACAGAAAAACAAGACATTCTTAAGAGATGGACAGAACACTGCTCAGACCTGTACAACCACAAACCTACATGGGACCCAGACATACTCAACATCCCACCTGGGACCAACACCGACAACCACCCCATCATCAGAGAAAAAGTAGAGTCTGTAGTTAAATTCTTGAAAAAGGGAAGGCAGTAGTAGTAGACAACATCCCTGCAGAACTAATCCATGAAGGTGGTGAAGCCATGATAAGCGCCTTACTAACAATAGGCAACAAGATCTGGTAGACCGGGGAATGGCCAACAAAAAATGGACTCAGTCACTCATAGTGGCGATAAAAGGCAATTCGCAGCAATGTCAGAACTATCGTACGATCAGTGTTATATGACACACAAGCAGAGTAATGCTAAAAATCATATTAAACAGACTGAAGCTTTGAGCAGAGGAAATCAAAGGTGAAGAACAAACAGGCATCAGATCAGGGCGAAGCACAACTGAACAGATGTTCAACTTGAGAATACTATATGAGAAATACCTCCAGCACCAACAAGACCTTTATCATTCATATATGAAAAATTCATATGTTTGAAGAAGGTTGTGTTTGCTATTCTTTCGTGCTTTGTTCAACTCATACTTGTGAACAGATTCTCTCTTACATGAAGGCTGTTTGAAGTCCACAAATAAGTCGACTAACACCTGAACACTCAGAAGCCCGTGTTAATTTGAAAGTGATCAAATAGGTACCTGATATTTAACAATTAATCAAGATCATGCAACGACAAGGGACACATTGATTTATACAAATGAATTACATTCAATGGAAGTGTTTATTTCATTTATTTTAACTAAAAATAAATATTATAAATTTAAGATCACATTTATTCGTTTTAATAGTAGTTTCACATTTATGAGTACTTATATAATATACAACATATGGTAGAGCAGATAGACTTATAGGGATATAGGTTGTTAGCACGCTGAATGAATTACAAATAATACTTTAGCACACTATTATCAAAAGGTTGCCGAGGACCTAATCCATTCATGTTATGAAGAAGATATAATTACACCATTATTAAAACGCAAACTTGTCATAAATCACTAAAAACAAAGGTCACCCGCAAACTATAGTTTCTTGTATACGAATGCACTCACACACACACTCACACAAGCACACACACACATATACATACATACATACATACATATATGTATACATACATACATACATACATGCATGCATGCATGCATACATACATACATACATACATACATACATACATACATACATACATACATACATACATACATACATACATACATACATACATACATACATACATACATACATACATACATAGTCCGTAGCACACAATTTTGTATTTTGTATTTTTTTATCAATATAATGAGGGGATTGTTAAACGTTATGCCCGAATCGCACATCTATAACGTTTCATGTTATTTCCTGTTATTAGAGGAGCAGTATTGATGTATATATACACACACATACACACAGGCACGCAAGTGGGAGTAAGATATTTAATCTATGTTGTGTAGGAGAGTGCTGAAAACAAGTAGGTCATGAAGTGTCAGTTTACATGAATTAGACAACAAGGAACTTTGGTTTTATACCATGCCCAAAGTTTTCAGTTGTAAACGTGCAATATACTTCTTTATTCTGAGATACCAAAGAAAAAATGTTTTTATATCAGCATCTACACATTCCATGTAATAGCAA
The DNA here is from genome assembly GCA_029339505.1 of Unio delphinus. NCBI lineage: Eukaryota > Metazoa > Mollusca > Bivalvia > Unionida > Unionidae > Unio > Unio delphinus. The sequence goes on along the minus strand of JAQISU010000197.1, from coordinate 1,067,612 downwards.
ATATTTTTTCGAACTAGGTTGCTTGCTATCAACCTGTATTGAATAAATATTTATCATTGTTTATTGTTTGGTGGGGTATTTTTATGGGGGGGGGGGCGCGTTGTTAAACTAGTGGTAGCTTGTTTCAGAGCACATACGTACGATAAATTCAGCGGTGACATTTTTCGAGCATTGTAACAGTTATAACTTTGAGCAGAAACCATTTCCACTACCTTATCGCAAAGGTCCTATCAGAATCTTTAGAAAGTCTATATCGTGTCCATAATTCAATCATGTGTAGCCCGTCTAGGCCTCTGTAACTTAGTAACTGTAACATACGTTTCTTAAAATTGACACCGGTGAACTCTTACAAACCTTTCCTAGTGGGTCCCTCTTCGCTCCATATTACTTGTTTAATGTTGTAGCCCATAATATTTTTTCTAATGTAATTTCGTTATTCCTCTGTATAATGTATATTCTATGTAGTGAATATATTTCCTAAGTGCTTAGAATGTAAGGCCGCTTCTAGTTACAACATTTTCGAAAACAAAATGTTGGAACAAGTTTATGACTAGTTCTCAAGTGAACGTTATTCCTACATAATGTTTGCGGAGAAACACATCTTGCTACGATTCCATCTGTGTCAGGGAATGATAACCAATCGTATAATGAAAGTATCGTGGAAATCAGACCAGTCTTTAAACCAACACAATATGTTTTGCATTTACAACACTGATTTGTCTTAACATTTGCATTTCGTTCCAACAATATTGAATGTTCAAATATATGTCCGAATCGCACCTCTTTAACATTTCGTTTCAGTTGCATATACTTCAAAAGCAGTATTGATGCATATTATTAATGTATACACAAACACATACGGAAACCCACAAAGGGGAGTGAGATATTTTATTTATATAGTGTGGCAAACTGATCAAACGTAAAGCTTGAAGTTTTAGTATATATATGTTAGACAACAAAGAACTTGTTTTATATGTTGAACCAAGTTTTAAGCTTTAAACGTGTGATATATTTTTCTATTATCAGACACCAGAGAACAAATGTTTTATATCAGCGTAGACAAGTTGCTTGTGATACCAAATAAATGTTCAAACTGGGTGGTTGGTTGTTAACTTAAATTGGATAAATAGTTATCAAGTTTTGTTTTGGTTTGTTTTTTATTTTTGCATTTTGTTTCAACTACCGGTAACGTGATTCAGTGCACCAAAATATGATTGGATGCAGCTTTGACATATTGCAAATATTTTGAGTAGAAGCCATTTCCACTACCTTATCTCATTAAATAATATATCTGAGAGTCGGTATGTATTAGAAAAATCATTGGCATTGTGGAACAAAACAAACTCATCGTCCATGAGCCATTTGCCACACTGGTTTACATTATGTTATCGTAAACCATAAGCTTTAAATCGGTATCTGCATCAGCTTTCACCGCGAATGTGTCCTGCATCTGACGAAGCCTCTGATGTACAGCTCTGCGTTTGTCGTTGATTATATTGTTACTAGAAGTTAACTTGAGGTTGTTGAGGTTGGTTTGATGGAGGCGGCTCTTCTGATGAAGCAGCTGGAAGATCTTGTCGCAGTTCGGATCAAACCAGTCGTGATGATTTCTTGTTGTTCGTCCTAGGATATCTGAAACTCTGCTGTAGACCAGCTCACTGAATACCGCCCACTCGGTCTCAACATTCTGATTTTCGAGTGAGGCTGATTTCAGACGTTATTCCAGAGCATCCATGACAGACAGTTTGGTACGTGAGAAGTTCAACTTGGTGGTGTTCTGTTTGTTTCACTGGGAAGTCTTTTGGGATAAATGCGTTTGTAGAGCTTGGTGATGGTGAGATGCAGGTCTATCCAGTAATCAGCGCCGCACATGTACTTGTTCACACGCACATCCTGCTAATCCCTCTTTCTGACAATGACATGTCTTTGCCATGTCTTTGAGCCTGGTTGCATCCATGACGTCCGGTTACGGATAGGTAGGTGGACGACTGTATTGGTGATAAGCAATGCATGCTCTTCGCAAGTCTGGAGCAAACTGAGACCGTTGCCTTGTAAGTGCTGCATTCCGTGCTTTTCAAGCAGTCCATCCCAATATAGATATTTTGTGTGTGTGTGTGTGTGTGTGTGTGTGTGTGTGTGTGTGTGTGTGTGTTTGTGTCTGTGAGCATGTTTATATGTGTGTGTATTTGTGCTGTGTTTTCGTCACCATAATTTAAATTGCACATGCGTCGTGGTGATTATAAAAATTACTATTCATTTAGTTCATACAATTACAAGGCCTTTCGACGACCCTTTGCAATACGTCCGGAAATGGTACCAAAGTTGGAGAACGTGAACACCTAGTTACAATTGTTATTGCTCTCAGTGTCTGTAGTGACTGCCATTTAACAGTGGTCTCTATGTAATGTAGAAACGTGAATGTACTCTCATCGTCGACATCGACAACGTTTGTGCATAGGTCTTCTAAACGAAACATATGCAGATTGTTAATGTACTGAACCAGATGCATCAACGTCGGAATTCATATCATTATGTACAACGACATCGGTATGATATAAACGTGAAAATCTGCGACAAGAAATGATTCTAAAAGGCGAGCATGTCCACGAGGTATTTCGAACTCGATTATATTAATCATTATAAATACAAATAACACGTGGGTGAAACGTGACTTAGGTAAACAGTATTTACTGTATGAAGTTCACAATACAACTGATGGTAGATATCAACCAATATAACACCGTTAATGTATTAGTGTGGAACTACCAAATTAATGATAAGAACTATCGAACCTGCGACCTTTTGAGCCAGAACCTGAGGTTTACCCATATAGCTAATGTAAAACAAAACGTGAATAATTTACTCTTATAAATGGCATTCAACAATTATTTACATTTGAACAAAGTATTCACTCTAAATTTAAAGGATCTAATGCTAACATTTAGCTGAAGAAACAATGACATAATAGAGACCCGTCATATAATACCGAAACAAATAAAATATAACAGTCGGTGTCAGTGCAACATGCATTATAGATCAATCGACTGGAAAAGGTACTAGATTCACGTTAGTAAACGATATTTGCGAAAGCAAGAGAGCAATTGTCATGGTAAATAATTGCATATCAATAACATATCAAACTAGAATTGCAGTAAACAGTGACTTTAGTTCCTACCACGCTTTACTTTTGTATTTAGTCTACAGTAACAATCATATATATACATATATATATATATATATATAAATATATATATATATATATATATATATATATATATATATATATATATATATATATATATATATATATATATATATAACACCTATTGAAAAAAATGGATTTAATCTGAATACCCAAAAATTATATAAAGGTGTATTTTTAACATATAATTGTTTTTATAATAGAGGCTCAGAAAAACACATAGCAGCTTAACTCATTGAGATCAAGATAATTTTCGATCCTATTGTAAGAGTTTAATTGAGTTATAGAACGTCTCGCCTTAATTAGTTGTGCATAAAAAGCGACTGTCACATGAAAATATGCATACAGATTATCATGCACATTTGTTTTAATAGTTGAATATTCAATGTTCTGTAGATTCTTCGTAAAACAAGGTAAACCATGTGAGCGGCTCTTCGTTAGTTTTCGCGCAAACGTTCAAAAATAGTGAAACGTTTTGGGAGGAAACTAATCACGCACCAGGCCATTATAACCAGGTTTGTGTATGTGCGTTTGTGGTGTGTTTTAGTAACCATAATTTACATTGCACATGCGCGGTGGAGATTATGAAAATTATTATTCATTCAGTCCATAAAAATAGAAGCCATTTCGACGACCCTTTAAGATACGTCCGGGAATTGTCCCAAAATTGGAGAACGTGGACACCTTCAGAGTTTCGATTGTTATTGTTCTCAATGTCTGCAGTGGAATATGTGTTAAAAATTGCAAATCTGCCATTTAGCAGTGGTCTCTATATAATGTAGCAGCGCGAATGCACTCTCATCGATGACATCGACAATGTTTGTGCATCGGTCTTCTAAACGAAATGTATGCAGATTTTTAATGGACTTGACCAGTTGCGTGAACGTCGGAATTCATATCATTCTGTAACGACATCGATATAAGGTAAACGTGAAAAACTGCGACACGAAGTGTTCCTAAAAGGCGAGCATGTCCACCTTGTATTCCGAACTCGATAATATTAATCATCAAAAGTACAATTAACACGTGTTTGAAACTTGCTTTAGTTAAACTGTATTTACTGTATGAAATGCACAATAACACTGATTGTAGATCTCAACCAATGTATCACCGTTAATGTATTAGTGTAAAACTAGAACAAAATTAATGATAAGAACTATCCCAAATTGAAAAAAGCAAACATTCATTTGGGAGGACTTATGTTTGTATGTTATTGCTGAGCTACATTTGTGGACAAGATACTCAGTATCATTGCGCGAAAATATAACTATTTCCTGCCTTTTTTCCGTTCAGAAAGCAAATGACGAAATGATATCCGTTACAATGAGTCTGAAAACATTTATCACAGATGTATCATAGTTATGAATGTGGGTGTGTATCAGGGGATAAGAAAGAAAGCAAACTGCGTAGAGTCATGTCAGAAAGTTGTTATCACTTTTGCATATTGTACTTGAGACATTTTAAACACAAATCTTTACATATATAATCTTTCCACATTACTTTAAGTTATAAATATAATGTTTACAACACCTGCGTTCTGAGTATTCCAGACTTGGTTTATACTCAGATTAGACGCGAAGTCGCCACTGGAATGGGTCGCACCTAGGTCGGGTAAATATATGTATAAGTATGGATTTGAGAAAGGAATAATACATTCCGGTTCTATAACTGTGTGGAAGCCATTAATATAATTTGCGGAATTAATTACCACAGTTTGTGGATGAGTTCTTGTCATTAGATGAATTCGAGAAAAAATAGTTTTTAATAATATTAATTAAAATTACTAAACATCCTTCTGACTGCAGGACCATACATGTTATTTTGTGAACACATGCAATGCCATTCTCGACATCATCATCGTATTTATATAGGGACAGTGATGATGATTGCAATACGTTTTAAACATCATATAATGTTCAGCTTGTAATAGCACATTTAGGATTAATTGCATTTTAATTCACGATATTGTAATTATATAATATTGAATTTGCACCTTGTATTTTAGGTACACAAATAGGTTGTTGAATTTACAAATATTTTTGCTTTTTACTTTCGTTCTGTTACATAATGTAAGATCTTGAGTCATTAACGTATCTGCAGTTACTATGAAGAGCTTAAAGTTAATGTCAGTTCCCTATCATTAAGTCCAATATAACAAGTTTTCCGGAAAAAAGCCGCATACGGTCGTTTCCAACACCATTGGGCAGATGGATAGAGACATTCTTCAATATTGTATTGCGGCAAGACTATGGTGTCATTTTGCTTACATCGTTCGAAGTTGCCGTGATAGATATATTCAATAAGTGTTTGCCTTGCGCGCAATCACTCAACATTGGTTATATTATGTTCGCCTTGAAAGCGACGGTAGCTGGAAAATTCTCCACACATCAAATATTCAAAGTTCGCTATAATGCAATACGGTAGCTACATACAGAAGAGTCCCGTATAATTTGTATACAATATGTTAATGCCAATGTACTACAGTCAATAAGTCCTGTTGTGTTTCATAGTGTGAGTTATCGACCGTCAGCTGATGATATATGGTTGCAAAGTCATCGAACGAACGAATAATTACAATTCCAAACATGAAAGAAACCAAATAAACGGACGGTTTAGAGAATCTCGTCAGACGAATTCGGAAAATTGCGTCTATCGTTGTTTGCCATGGAGTCAATGATTTTACAATATCTCACCAATTGTGCGGCCCTGCATCTAAGATTTTCAGCTTCCATAATAAATTCTTACAAGTATTTTAATTTTTTTAAAACGGTTCAGTGACTCAAAATTGCCACCAATCGATGCCTTCTTTTTGTCAATGATACGGGGAAGGTTCTACACTGAAACATTTGCTCATGTGGTTTGATCCACGTGTTGGACGTTAAACACTGATTGCCACAGATTATATTTGCACCGAGACACATTCAAGGTGAGGGAAATCCATCGACGTTTCCTAGTAATGCTATTATACTGTCATGCGCGTGTAGAAGTTCGATCACATTTATTATTTCGAGTTGGCAGTACTACGAGGGATTGCGTTCCTGTTAAACACTATGGTTGACCAGGAGATTCTCACGGACATTCACCGGTATTCTTTTTTGAAAGTGGAATATGTAACTGGATTTCAGGTATCACAGTAGCCAATTGTTTTTACATAAATCTCAGAGCTAATGTTTTGCGAAATAAATATACGTTCTATCCTCCTTCAGCATGCATGTTACACACGGTCACGTAGAACAATATTGGATTAGGACAAAATCAGGCACTATATTGCATTTAAGAGAGATACCTCTGCTGGAAATATACATGGGTAAGAATTATCTGGTCACATCAGACCCATTTTAAAATGAAATCATTCTGCAGTATGTAAAACGTATAGGAACACACATAATACAAGGTAACACAAATTAGCAATTAGACTGGATTTTCAATCATAGTCTTGATCTGCGATCATACAAAATTATTTTATATGGCAACTGAATCTTTATGATACGCCGAAGAAAATAATATTCGTTGAGTAACGTACTAGCTCCTTAATGTTATACTATAATGTTCGGACACTCTATGTCAAAAGCATTATACTTTTAATGGGCATTCATCTTGATATCATATCTAAGAATAATCAGTATCAAAAATAGTTTACAATGCACAATTAATTATATGGCGCTAAACAAATTTTATCACATTTTCCTACGATCTTTCTCTCCTAAGTATTTTTCGTTCAATCCCTGTTACTTTTAATTATTATATTCATATGTCAATTATTCAAGATTTGTTCTGGTTTTGTGGTTAGCTGTGGTTGGTATATACATCATATTTGACTAATATTTCTTGGTATTATATTTGTATACTATTTAGGACAACAACAGTGAGGCCGATTTAGATCATGCGAGAATATGCTATCGTATGTGGTCCTTGTTCTCTCTCTCTCTCTCTCTCTCTCTCTCTCTCTCTCTCTCTCTCTCTCTCTCTCTCTCTCTCTCTCTCTCTCTCTCTCAGTTATAGCATACATTGGGTAATTGTAACACCTGTTATATAAAACCTTCATCAGTCTCAGTGCAAGTGTGTTCATATAACTACATATGGAAAAAGCATTAACATTGACCTTCTCGCTAAAGACAAATATTAGTAAGTTTACAAAAGGTTGACATCACACAGTAGTATGCGTTTGTTCGTTATGGAAACGTTTATGCAGACACGTATTGCCCCAAAGCATAGCTTTCCATGACATAAGACAACATTAATTATCTTATCATTTCATTCTCTCTCTCTCTCTCTCTCTCTCTCTCTCTCTCTCTCTCTCTCTCTCTCTCTCTCTCTCTCTCTCTCTCTCTCTCTCTCTCTCTCTCTCTCTCTCACACACACACACACACTCTCTCCCTCCCTCTCTGTCTCTCTCTCTCTCTCTGATCACTCACATGCTTCATGTCACCTCTTATTACTGCTTGATAATAAAGTAGATAATACACTCTGGATGGGTTAGGCATTGTTTAATGCCATGGAATTGTGAATATCTCCAGGTCATGTGTTTCGTCTGTTCATTTCACCCATTTAAATTTTTTTTATGCGAAATGTATTCCCTAGATGCAGATATATATATATATATATATATATATATATATATATATATATATATATATATATATATATATATATATATATAGATATATATATATATATATATATATATATATATATATATATATATATAGATATATATATATATATATATATATATATATATGATACCATACATATGTGGGAAAGAACGGGGGACATTATCCAAGTATTTGCTGACACACCCGTTACTATAATACGATTATATCTTTTTTCTTTCTTTCTCTTTTATAGTTCTTTGGATTCTGCTCCATAGGAGTTTGATTACCTACTACTTTTGACCAAGTCTATAATTATCTGATTATATGCTTCAAACTGCATGCACGTTTATGTATCTTTTTATGGGAAAAGAAAAACATGAACCATGACAGTATCGCTAAATAAAAATATTAATATGAAAACAATGGTCTGACAGCATTGAGCAACTTATTGTAGTATGTTTGTTATAGAAGCGACTAATCGAACGTATATTGCACCCAAAACAGAGCTTTGCATGACTGAAAACTAAATTGAATATCTCTCTCTCTCTCTCTCTCTCTCTCTCTCTCTCTCTCTCTCTCTCTCTCTCTCTATATATATATATATATATATATATATATATATATATATATATATATATATATATATATATATATATATATATATATATATATTATATTATATTATACTATAACTAAATGACATAAATGAAGAATGACTTTTACCGTATCGTTTCCTAACAAACAAAGGTATATTATTAATATTTCTTACGTAACTGTATGTATAACAGTTCAAGGAATAATATCACACAAATATGCTATTTACATATGACATATAAATAAACTGAATAAAATTGTTAAGATGATTTGGAATAAGTGGATTTTATGAAGTTCGGATTATGCATCAAATGTCGTAACATATTTATATAATAATAATAATACCAATATTAATAATAATAATAATAATAATAATAATAATAATAATAATAATAATAATATTAATAATAATAATAATAATAATAATAATAATAATTATTATTATTATTATAACATTAATAATAATAAAATTAACAATAATAATAATAATAATAACAGTAATAATAATAATAGTAATAATAATAAAACTAAAATAAATCCTCTAAGGAGAGAGAGTAAATCGATCAAATTTTCAAACAAAAATAAAGCCTCTACAGATACCGAAACTAATTTAGACAGAATGAAAACTAAAAAAATGACAGTTTTGGTTTCAACCGAAGTTTATTTTAGGTAAAAGTCTTAAGACGATAATCCTTTTCGGATTTCACATATAAACTAATTTGTAAAGTCTCTCTTCCTAAGTCAATCAAATTATAGGACTGGTGAGTGAGCTTAAAATTAATTATCGTTGATGAATAATTATGACATCGCATATACAACGTATTTGTTGGATCTTCAATTGGATCTGGGCTTCATTTGATCTTTCGAGATTTTGGTAACTTCCATCAATAGCATCACATACTAGACTTATTGCAATCACCGAGGATATATTAACATTTTGAGGAGAAACATGCCTGCCGCCATTGTCTGGGTTATTATTCTGTTTGAGGATGGTTGTTTGTGGTTCTCTTACTATTTTCACGCATTGAATATTTGTAGGAAGTACACATCGAGGAGATCATTGGTTGATTTTTTTTAGTTTATCTGCATTATACATGGGAAACTTCAAATTCGGCAGCGTAGCTTCTGTTTATTTTGTAAAAATCTAAAAATTGTTGTTTGCTCGGACTTAATGTTACTGTGTATATGATATGTTGATGAATAGTTTCCATAATCTGATTTAACAGTTCTATTTGTTTAATAATTTCATCTGTTACATCATCAAACAGATTTTCGGTGACTAATTGACGTAATTTCCTTTGGTGCAGTCCAAATTCGCGACTAATATTTTTAAAGGCAATTTTGATATCCTGCACGATCTATGGTCTTTTAAATATTCAGTAATGCCACTCTATCCTCCCATCATGAAAACCATACGCTATATTATTATCCGGTGTAGATTTTATATCTTGCCATAGCGGATTATTCTAGTTCCCTGGAGTAATTCCATGATACGATTTTTTTCTTAAGTAAAATCAGATTTGTAGGGTTCAGGTTTTTGTACAGATGTCCAAAGTGGGATTTCAGGCCATCCTAGTACGGTTCTTATAGAACTTTGATAGATTTATACAGCATATCCTGGTGAGTTTACCTCAATCGTGGAAGATAATGTTGATTCATGAACTGTTATAGCGATTTTTCAATCTCTTCCCGTAATGGATTTTATTCTACGCTGTAATTCAATCTTGATCTGTTCGATTTGGTAAGACCCAGATCGTAAGGAAACTTTATTCCAATTTGGAGTCCCGTTTGCTTTATGTTTACTCGCAAACACCAAGGAAGTATTCGGTTGCTGACCAGCAAATGATTTTGATCTAATATTCGGCCAACTGTGGCATACTCGTAAGTTTGCTAGCGTTTGCTAGTTTGTTACTTAACCGGAATTGCAGTGAGATAATTCACACTGAATTCAAGGTTGGTTAAGGTTATAGAGATCATGATTGTCTTTTGCGACATTGTATTCGTGGCTATTCGTTGAAGTAATTTCGTTGTTAATGTTGATGTCATAGCGATTGTTATGATTGTGCTGTTTTTCTAATTTTGATGTTGCGCTGAGGTAGATGTTCGTCATCGTGGATAATTCGTTATCTGATATTGTTGTGTCATCGAGACTTGATGATATCAGCGACGACAATTGGGAATATGCGGCTGATGCAATATGTAACTTAATTATATACTCGTGTAGTTTATTCTGACTGCATTTGGATATTTATTTAGTGATGATTCTAAGAATCCATGTAATTGTTGTCGCCGATGACATACACATTGTGACAACTACAGGTGCCAGTGATGTTATCGCTGATAACAATATACCCGGTCCAGCAATTACATTTGAAACCGAATACACAATAATGTCAACTCTGGTAATTCGCCTGCGGTATTTTTTATCTTCGCGGTATACTCATCAATAGTAGTTTTGAGTTTAGTTTGAAACTCACGGACTTGATCATATCGATAATGTTGGACATTCATTATACTATTTACTTAAATCATTTACCAATTCTACGTAGCATGGCATTGACGCTGATGCTAAATTACCATTGACAGAGGTTATTTTAAATGTTCCCATGACAACCTTATTTATTATTGCATCATCTTCTAACGATAGTAATAAAACAAATGGCATACGCTAATGTAGCGCGCATATCTGATTGATTCTTTTATGATGGACATGGAAATGGAATAAAGAAATTGACTTATTAACTAAAGCTCGACTGAACAGGAGAAAGATATAACGAATACCTCAAACAAGCATAGGTTTAGACTGGTAGTTCTTACATAGAGATGTGTCATCTTTTAAAACGTTTAAAGTAATGAAGTAAACAATTTCAGTCTGTAACTTTCGAAACCGGTCGTTTGACCGATCAATAACATTTCATTTCGCGAAGCGGGTGACCGAGTAGTCTAAAGAGGTCAGATTATTAGCATTTCATTTCAATATGAGTGGGTTCGAGTCTCGGGATCGCCCATTGTAGATATATGAGAAAGCTGCTAGTAGCTTCATAAGACTCAGCGATTCTTACTGTTATTACTTCCTCTACACATTTTACTGGCCGCCATTAATAGCCAAACTTGCGCTGAGAAATGGTGATGAAACATAAAAACAATACCTTCAATTTGTATGTATCAACTTGATCTTATATGTAACAGACTGTGTAGATTAAAAGGACAATGCTATGCTGTCAAATATGAATCGGATTACTGGAGTTTGTATCATTATGTAGAGCATATAGGTCAAGTATATTGATGACACTTGTAATTTCTACGTAAAACATATCATCTGTAGCTAAAGCAACCGTGTGTTGTGCAAGTGTTTTCTCGCCCGAGAGAGACAGAGAGAGAGAGAGAGAGAGAGAGAGAAAGAAAGAGAGTGAGAGAGAGAGAGAAATAACGAAAGAGAGAGAGAGAGAGAGAGAGAGAGAGAGAGAGAGAGAGAGAGAGCAACTTTTCTGTTCAAATTTAAAGGAACGTGTTCAAATAGATGCCATGTAATATTAATGTGTTATGGGTGGTGCACCTTTAATAGCAGTATTGTTTTGCTTTGTTTAATATTCGGTAAATTTGCATTTTTATACACCAGTATGTTTGAAGAGCAATGCAGATTAAGACCAAATAGTATAGTAATGAATCATTAAATACTCCAATAACTACATATTGGAGATGTCTGAGTGCCCCGATTTAAACCATTTAACTTTTAAAATGCATGATACAGACTTATAATCAAATAATGGCAGATGACGTTCAATAAATAAGGCAACCAAATGAGATTAATCCATGCATATGGAAGGGGAAATATATTCTGTATAAATATCCAGAAAAGAAGCATGACTAAAATGTAAATATGCCATCTATACAAATACATTTCATTTTTTTTCTTACTTAGTATTCCCTTTATTTGCTGTGTTTTTCCAAGGTTATTTCAGTGTTTGTCAGTTTGTTTCATAATCAGTAATACCTTTGTTATGTTTACTAGATGAATATGCCGTCTAGATTGTAGCTATTTGAATTCAGTTGTGATATCTTGCATTGTGATCCTATGGTCATATTCTACCTAATGTATACACATTCAGCTAATAATTTGCTGTAATATGTATAGGGCATATGCAGTTTCAATGTAAATAATAATATAACAAGTTAGAATAGACCATTAATCTTACAATACAATCACAACTCAGTATGAATAGGATACTAATATATATATAATTTGGTGTAATGTCTACATGGATATAAATAAACATGGTGTCGGTAATACGGTCCAAATTTGTTTAAAACGTTTCAGTTACAATATTCATCAATAATAATGACGTAAAATAAAAAATATTCGCTTTTTTCATTTCAGCGGACATGTTTTAAATGTTTGCTCAATTTAATCATTTCACTAAACGTTTAAAGTTTGATATAACAACTGCTGATTAAAAATGAGCCAAATATCTTCAGCTTTCATGCTGCGCACAAACAACGGCGGATCGAAGTTTACTACATTTGATTAAGTGTGGTGATTTTGTGCGCGTGATGTATTTTATAACAAGCGATAGTCTTTGATGTATCTGATAATGCCATACTAATATCAAAACCATCGTGAATAAACATTGTTTTTGATGCATATGAAAAACATTTATTGTCAAGAAAAAAAATCAACTTTGCTTTGTAAACATATTTATGATTACAGACCCTTTAAACACAGTCATGACAAAAGCTGCCAAGGATATCATTGGCCTCTATCACCCAAAGACAAAACCCTTGGTTACAGAAGAGATTCTGAATCAGTGTGATGCTCGAAGAGATCTCAAAAACACCAGACACAACCGGAACAGTGCAGTACCGAGAATAAACAAGAATATCAGAAAACACTTGAAGAAAGCAAAATAATAATGGATTGAACAAACGTGTATATAAATATAAAACAGTCTGGTAAAGAATAACAGCCAAAAGGCATTCCAAATTGTGAACGACTTCACCAGACAGAAGTTTCCAAGAGTCAGTACCTTTCAAGAGGAAGATGGAAACGGCCTCACAGAAGCAAGTGACAATGAAGAAATATGGACTGAGTATTGTAACGAACTCTACAACAATCCGTCTACAGGAGACCCAGAGGTAATTAAAGTTTCAAACTCCACATATGATGATGATTACCCCAGTCTAAAAGAAGAGGCCGATTCAGAAATAATAGCACTGAAGAATGGGAAAGCAGCTGGAGTAAACAACGTCCCAGCTGAACTTATACAAAATGGTGGGGAATCGGTGATAGAGCTACTTACACAAATCTGCAACAAGATCTGACAGACAGTTGAATGGCCAGCACAGTGTACATAATCACTGATTATAACACTCCCAAAAGAGGGCAATTTCCAGCTTTGCCAAAACTTACAGAACTATTAGTGTGATCAGCTATGCTAGTAAGGTGATGCTGACGATCATCTTGAACAGACAGAACTCAAAATCCAAAGAAATAATCGCTGAAGAACAGCAGGGTTCCGGAGAGGAAAAAGCACAGCATAACAAATATTCAAACTTAGGGTTCTCTGTGAAATGTACTCACAATATCAACAAGACATCAATCATATGTTCATAGATTTCAAAAAGGCTTTTGACACAGTTTGGCATGAGGCATTGTGGGCCACAATGAAGAAGTACAAGATGATTGGTCAAACGTTTCCCAATACCATCAAGCAGCTATTCGCCAAGTTACAAGTGCAGTTATTGTTCAAAGTTATGTGGGGGACTGATTCACGACAACAGTTGGAGTACGGCAAGGCTGTCTCCTGACACCCACTTTTTTAAACATCTACTTAGAGCGCATCATGAGTGAAGCTCGGGAAGAACTCTGTGTAACTGTAAGCACTGTAGGGCACATCACCAACCTACTCTTTGCAGACGACATCGATGGGCTGGCAGGCAGTTTAGATGAGTTGGCCACCTTAGTGAAGAACCTGGATGAAACGTCTTTCAGATTTGACATGGAGATAAGCGCCTAGAAGACAAAGCTGATGACAAATAATATCAAACAAAACCCAACCAAGATTAAACCAACCAAGATTAAAGTCAGAGGACATGAACATGAAACAGTTAGCCAATTCAAATTTCGTGGTTCCATAATCACTGAAGAGGGATCAAGAGCATAAATGTTGTCACGAGCAACACAAACAACGGCAGCTATGTCAAAGATAAGACCCATCTGGAGTGGACTGACAACATCACAGAATGGAGCAGGGCACGTTTTGCGGAGACACAAGCATTGGCACATGATCGAGAACAGTTGAGGGAACTGGTCATATATTCAGGATCAAGCTGCCTCAACGACCACAGCAGGTCAAGAGACTAATGATGATGATGATGAATACAGGTATGCGCTATGAATGACCAGGCACAAACAAAGATGATTATAAGCATGTAAAACTCTATGTACGATGGTAAATGGAGAAAACGCATACTACATTGACCTTTCGAATGGTTCATTATGTTATAAAAGAAAAACTAAACTGTAGACAATTTCTTCAAGAAACATCATGAGAACAAATAGTTTCATTTGGACTTGTTGTTTTAGCTAAAAACCAAATATACATAAGATGAGTACGATGGAAGCAGAGACTCATGTGTATCGTTTGCATTAATAAATTAAAATGTCGAAGTAAATACAAACCCAAAGTACGGCGCATCCTATGCTCAAGTGGCCTAACCATCATCAATACGAGTATTAACTTTAATAGGAATAGCTTTAAAAACAATGATCAACCAAGGACGATAATGAAATGACGCCATAACAATGACCGCCATTTTTTAATATCTGGAATGGTTTTGATGAAAGTAAACTTTACATTTTACGTCCAGATCGTAAATTTCGTCTTAACCGGATGTAGGGTAGGTTTCAATATCACTGGCGAGACAAAGATAGCCTGTGAATTTGTGCAACATAATTGAGTTTTGGAAAGTACATCGATGTTCCACCAACCTTTCAACCCACAACATCAATGCTATTCAAGGCCAGCGACAATCTTGTTTCAAGTACTTAACGTCTGGCATTGAACTGTATTCGTGTTTAATATTTAAGATTTACCATTATATATACGTGATGGATTCTGAACAGCCACATGTTGATGATATTGCAGATATATGGTCGGACCTTTAGATCAAATCGGAACAACATGCACATATCGACCAGTAATGAAGTGGAATGCAAATACACATCCATCTCGATAAAGTATCCATCAATTATATGGAACTTACACCATTATTTCGACTAGTAAAGGAAGATCTAGACATATGTAATAATCAATGGCACAATGTCGCATGCCATGGGCAAGTTAATCGTGGTCCTAGCAGAGAAGTAGTCAATACGTAATTGCGTATTCTTCATATGATTTATTTCTGGTGTAGAAGCTTATGAAAAAGTATATATTAATGATGTAGCAAGTTTTACGATTTTTTTACCATTTGTACAATTCGTGTGATCTTGTGTTGTTACAAATATCTGACATTCTACTGTACTAAAATCTAATTATAATTATTTATACTGCATTTTGGTTCCGAATTTAGAGTTTAATTTAATTCTCAGAATATTTATTTCTGGCGTAGAAGCGATCCATTCGTGTGATCTTGTGCTATTCCGAATTCGTGTCATGTATACTGTCTCAAATTTTCGGTATTAAGAACAGAGCTATGATATATGAGTAGATCGAAAGAACAATTTCAGAATCATAGGTCAATAACTTGTCCCATAATGCTTGTTGTGTTTTCAAGGGCGTTGGGTACGAATCTCTTCAATTATTTCTTCATTGACAAATACATGTTATGTATCTGACTAGGCGAATTTGTTATGCATATGATATATATATATATATGTGTGTGTGTGTGTGTGTGTGTGTGTGTGTGTGTTTGCAGAGTGAGAGAGAGAGAGGTTCAAATGTAAGGGACCAAAATGTAATAGTACAAGCTGAAAAGCATAGCATTATTCCAATCAGTTTTGTCGTCAACTATTTTATTAGGAGTTTTTTGTGGCCACGCACACTTGTACTATATTAGGCCAATTATAATCGAACTTAAATGTGTTTATAATGGGTATTTTAATAAACAAACATTTAATTTTGGCCATTCATTAGGATACGTATTAATACTGTTTTAGCTTGGAATAATCTTTGCTTAATTTAATAATCGGTACCAAACTAAGTCGTTAAATCTAGCTTTTGAGTACTCACAAGAAAAAGAAGAGACAGTAATTGTCATCATATTAGTGCCACTGATTTTCTCATTCTCTAATTAACAGGTAGCAACTGTTGTCTCAATTTGTCACGATTTGTGTCACAGATAACTACATAGATGATACGTCAACTAACACAGCAATCATATTTGCAAAACAAATTAAGCCTGATGAACCTTAATAAACTTAGCTGTATCTACTTACGTAACGTCATGATGAATGTTCTTGGTGAATGTAAATACTTACCGACTGAAAAAGAAATAAAAATTGCAATTAATTTAATATCGTTATTAATACGCACTACCATAAGATCATGTTTTATTTGCTGTAAGAAATGTTCACAATCGTCATTCAATTGACGGACATCACAATACGCGAATGGACACCGGGTAAACATAGTTATATCTGTATTTTAAAACATATTATCATAAGACTAATAAAACATTAATTGAAATACAAAATAAAATGCAGTACAAGATGAATGAATGTATGCACCAAAACAGTGAAAAAAAGTACATCTGACGATTAAAACACACATGTGCTGTCTTCTTATTCGCAAACCTGAATTGCGAATACATACAGAACTTTACAGTATTGCCTTGAACAAATACATGTATACAATACTCTTTTATGTGCGTTTCGTAAAAACGTTGAAAATACCTACTAAATTAACCCATCCGTACATACATACATACATACATACATACATACATACATACATACATACATACATACATACATACATACATACATACATACATACATACATACATACATATTTTTCCAGAAAAAATGTGTTAGTAGTGATCCTTATGGAGTGCACATGTGTGCTCTGATATTTTCAGAAACCCTCTAGATGCAGTTTGATTTTCAGCATGAAAGGGACAACCATTTGAAAAGCATGTAATATTGTGTACGAGACACCACATAACTCTTTCTTTCTGGTTACTGAATGACATAATGTTGCACGTTCAGTGCATTTGGTACCATTTTTGTAATCTTCTGTTGTACCAAATTCGTGTCATTTCTACTCTACCAAAGATACGGTCACACATGTGGTAAACATATGTTTCTCTTGATTTTACTTTGACAAATATATCCAAAATATATAACACTGAGAATTGGATCAATACACTTGGCGATGATTCTAGATAATAACAAAGATAATGGGTTTTTCCAAGCGTGTACTATGATGACACTGAACTCCTACGTTATTCTGGATTGATTGCCAATGAAGCAACATAATGTGCAACAATATCAATGCCTTTTTACCCACGAGATCAGTAAGTATATCGAAGGTGTGCAAATTCAAAATACGTTTCACTGATCCCTTATTTATATAATGTCTGAGGTCGAATACCATTTACAACAGCTATAAATTATAATGTTGCCTCCAAATGTATAATAATATATCATGCATTACAGCTGCCGTAGCAATTCGTTGACCCGGATTGCCTAAACGAGCAACCATATTTGACAAACAAATCACAACATGTACTTCAATAGTTCCTCAATTGTTTACCTAAACTGTACACATATCTTCATTCCACAAATCAAGTTTAGCAGCATGAATATTAACATTAGTATAGGTAAGACCGAAATATGTTAATTAACTGGTACTCCCAAGTGTCGCAATCTCTTCAGTACCACCTCTGAAATCAAACCTGTATCGAATGATGATGGCATGAAATATCCTATCACGCAAGTAAGGCAGCGGTATAATTAAACTATCCAAATAACCAAATTTAATATTAGTGATCGATACTTGTAAATGCGTTTACTGCAGATAGTTTTAAATCAGTAAAATGAGAAAAGGAATATTGCAGCCTCAGGTTCTAGTATTAAGAAAAAAGCAATGCTCTATCCGTAGACCGAAAGAGCAGCTTAAGAGTCTCAAGTCCCTGCCTTGGTGATGAGTGAACTTTGTGATGTCAAAGAATAGGGTCGTTCTTCATTGTCAAATACACATTGATCTTATTTTGTTGACCAGGCGTGTTTTGTACGCGTTTGATGGATATATAATTATACAGATATCGATATATGGATAAATAGATGCATGTACATCCATATATACATACGTACACGCACGCACGCACGCACGCACACACACACAGACACACACACACACACACACACACACACACACACACACACACACACACACATACATACATACATACATACATACATACATACATACATACATACATACATACATACATACATACATACATACATACATACATACATACATACATAAAATGGAACTAACAGTTGCAAAGCAAAGTTTGATACTGGTAGCAGCAGAAGAGGCGTGTCTCAGAAACTTTTAGAAGCTTGGACGAGGCAAACTAAGGCTTAATCGTAAATGCTTAATAGAAGCGTCGACAAGGCAAACTAAGGCTTTCTTAAAATTGTAGCAAATTTCATCGTAAAAAAAAGCGTCGCGGAAGACGCCATATGGTCGTCGCGCCCCCGTTGCTGCTATGTGGTTAACGATTTTTTTAGGATGAAAATCATTTACGATTTCTCAAACAGACTAATTTGTAAAACATCAATCAATTATTGGATTGGTCAGTGAGTTTGAAATTAATTCTCGTTAATGAATCATTTTGACATCGCATATACACTGGATTAACTGGATTCTCAATGATTAGAAACCCTGGATGAGCTGTTGGTGCTAAGGAATATAAAATATATCCCTGCTGAGCTTGATTTGATCGCTCAAGATTTATTTGATAATTTTCTTCGATGACATCACATACTAAATTTAGCGTTATCACCGTGGATATATTGACGTTGAACGGAGCATTATGCCGACCACCGCCATCTGAGTCATTATTATGTCTGAGGATTGTTGGTCTTTTTAATTGCGTTTTTTCCAACCGTCGTGAATTTTTTTGAAACCTTCATCTATGGCGTCGTTGAGAGATTATTTTAGTTCAAGTACGTTATATCCTGGAAATTTAAAATCGGGGATATCTTCTACACGTATATTATATTTGTTTGCAAATTCTACTCTACGAGAACCATCCTCGGCGTTTAATACTGCTTGAATAAGTCGTATGTTAAATAGTTCCATATCGTGCATAATTTGATTTAATATTTCCGTGTATTTGATGATTGAAGTTTTCGACGATTGTTCTTGAAAACTCTGCCGTAATTAATCTAAATGATTTTTATGTTCTCGTTTAAAAAGATCAAAAATTTCGAGACGTGCTCGTGAAAATATACGATACAAACGAGCCTAGAGCTAAGAGCTAACATGTATCTCACTAATATGTCCGATGCGAACGTATTTGATGAAGATATTGAACCGAAGCAGGAAATATATGTAATGCATGTAATAACTAACACTATGAAGTAAATGAGATCGGTTTGTATCATGGTGAATTGAAAATTCTTCGACAGAACACACATCTCAGCAAACAGTTATAAGACATCTTGCGGGTCTGAGAAAGTGCATGCGAAAATATATAAAACGTGGTTTCGAGGAAGGAAATCCACCCCTTTGCCTGACACCACACAAGAGTTGAAGAAAGTCGTGACCAAAATGCAGCCACCATGATGTAGACCGAATAGAAATCGTGTTTTTTTGACATAACATGCTAAGCCATTAAAAAATACACTCGACAGCCCACCAAGATGTTGAAGAGACAATGGCTCGTCATGCGAAGAATAAAAAAAACTCAAGTCAATAAAAACAGTGAACTTTGATGTTTAAATATGTTTAAAGTACGATATTTTGTGTTGTAATACTCGATATCTCTGTGTTTTGTGTGGTAATTACTGTATCGATGTTTTCCTATATTTATACATCAATTATTTATACATTATTCTGTTTTGTGGCTAATTTTACTTGGTTCATGTATGTTTGAATACCACTTCTTTTTTAAAAAGATCAGCTGTCATTTAGAAAATCAGTTTTGGGAATATAAATAAACAGCATACGATACTATAGTAATGGATGATAAATTGAAATCATATGGCTTCATTTCTCTCTCTCTCTCTCTCTCTCTCTCTCTCTCTCTCTCTCTCTCTCTCTCTCTCTCTCTCTCTTCATATATAAAACTTTTATACTGTTTTGTAAGCTAGGCGTATTTGAAAATTATTTTGAACGACTGCCTTCATAAGTTAAACAATAACAAAGGAACAGAGATTAACGTCTATAACATATGGAGCACGTTTTCCTTATTTTAATCCAAATTGTATTAATGTCATTCGGTATCTTCACATACTTAGTATAGTTTACAATCATGATCTAAGTAAAGCCATAATCAATCGCAGTGCATCAGTGCATATAGAACAATATGTGAATAAATGGAAGGTCCCATGAGTCGACTTTCTGTATTAAGCGTTTTTTCCTTCATCGAATGGGAGCTGAAGGCATACATGTTTCCAAGTGGAGTTTCGGTTGTTCAAATTGTGTTGAGAAACTGAACATTTCTTTCTACTTCCTTTTTTAATGTTTGATTTTTATATGTAATATTCCTGATTTGTTATGATTGTACACATTTATTGAATTAATTACAGCACAATACTGTGGCGATTCTGGATATCTCCTCATATCTCTAATTCATGCGTTTCTTGAACGTTGCATGGCCCTAGATTGCAAACGAACGTTGTCCATAGTATAGCTTCGTTTTCATAGTGGGAATAAGGAGTATACGATTCTGAGAAGAGGAGCGTAAGTATCTGCTCGTGAGTACACATGGGTGAGGCCAGATAGGTATGTTGGACTGGAGTAAGTTAGTGAAACGTAGCACAGAGAATACATTCTGTGTTTGATTCTGGATCGAATGGATAACCAGTGTAGGGAACAGTGCAGCGGGGATGTGTACTCTGATCGTGATACTCTAAGGATGATCTGAGCAGTTGTGTTTTGAACTTTTTTAATTTTCTGGAGTATATATTGAGACGAATCAGGATTAACTGAGATACATCAGTCCATTCTTGAAAGTGCTAATGAGTGCACAACTGTTGTAGGGGAATCGTCGCAAAAACTATTTCCAAAAATGAGCTGATGCGTCTCAGCTGAAGAAATGCAGCCTTGAATATGTTCATGACATGCTGGTGCAATGCGAGAATACTGTCCAGATTAGACCGCTCCGGTGGCATAGTGGTTAGAGCGCCCGCCTCGGAAGCTGGAGGTCTGGCAAGAGCCCTGGCCGAGTCTTACAAAAATACGAAAATGGTGCAAACAGCTGCCTCGCGTTGTGCTCAACATAAATCAGGTCGGCTTTGTGCCATAATAATGTGGCTGGGTGAGAGATCATAGTACATGTCTGACTCATGATGGCTCAGTGCTAGACATCACTAAAAATTGCCACACTGCAGACGTCGTAGCGATATGACGGAATGTTTTAGAAGCTACGTTAAAAATCCCAATTACAATCACACTGTCCAGATTAACACCTAGATTTCGTACTGACTGTGTGAATTTAATATTGATGTTGCTGATATTTATTGTTTGCTGTAAAGGATCTGAATAGCAACGGCTTTGTGTTGTGGTGCGAATGGCATGGATTATATCACCATTATTCTACAGTTTGTTACATGTTAACTATTATTTCACATCTAAAAAGCGCCTCTCTATTCCTTGGATAGTAGCATCAACTTCTGTTAGTTGGCTGAATTTGTATTTTTGGGCGTAATATGCATACAACTGGTAAGACAATGGATGATGATATATGACAGTGAATGTATAGAATGAAGAAAAAAGTCCACGAACAGACCCCTGTTGAACACTACAAATCCATCAACTGGGCCTGAATTTATGCCATTTCCATATACAATGTGCGTGATGTTGACTAAGTAGGACTTTAACCACAGTAAGTCTGTAAACTACAATCCTTATTGAAATTATCATTGCATTGTATGTACTCCAAGCAATAATAATTCCAGAATTATCCTTATATTACCGATGACAGTATTTACTAATAGGTGTGACATTACATTCTCAGAGAGAAATGTATAGACAACTAAGCATAAATATAGATTAGATTACATAGTTTCCACGCTACCTATTCTTAAGTAGTTTTGATACAAGGTACAACTGGTAAGATTACATACATGTCTGTACTAAAATGAGCAGCGTATCGTGTCATTGGTATAGGGTCATAGTTCATGAAAAAAATAATTTTGTATATCGTAAACTAGAATTGAATAATATAAATTAAGTTTAAGGATACCTAAGGGATACATTACGTGATTATCATTTGGTCACACTTTGGTGCAAAATTTGATGATGACCTTTAATGACTGGACTATAATCTTGCTTGCATTACATATCTCGTTTATACAAATTCGCAGTTTATAAATACTCTTATTGGGTGAACATTGTATAAACAATATCACATGTGACATACGTCAATGGCATAAGGGAGTGTTAGTTGTTATTCGATATATCGTTTTATTCGCTAACATATTTAATAACTTACTAATCAGGAATAGATACATAAACTTCAATTTTAACTGTAATATAACGTCATTTTTGAAGCAGTAATCTAGAGGCAATAATAAATTAGTTGTCTTTGACTATATAATATTACCCAGTTTTACTTTACATCACCCTACTATACTAAAGCTCCAATAAATAAGCCAATAACTACAGATTGTAGATGTCTGAGTGCCCCGATTCAAACCATTAAACTGTTACAATACCTGATATAGCCTTATACTCAGTCATTGCACTAAACGTTCAAAGTTCGATATACCCCATTTTCTGATTAAAGATAACCCAAAAATCTTCAGCTTTAATGCTACGCTCGAAAAACCGCGGATCGCTGTTTACTTTATTTGATTAAGTGTAGTGATTTTGTGCATGTGATGTATTTTATAACAAACGATACTCTGATGTATCTGATAAGGCTATTCTAACTTCAAAATCATCGAGAATAAATATCCTTTTTGGTGCATATGAAAAAAATGTATTGCTAGGAACATAATCAACTTTGCTTTGTAACCGTATTATGTATCAAGTTCGATATGCTATAGATGTTGTGTCAAACTGATACTGATACTGACTGACATGAACGTTGTTAACATATCAATTAAATCATGCACAATAACATTATTTGTATGGTGACATCTCCTGTTTTCACCGAAAAATAATACTATACCTGCGGACAATCCAATTCTTTGTGTAGATCAGTCCCAACAGAAATGTAGTGCTGACAATGCAATCCATAGTTCAAAGAACGTGCTTAACCAATCACCAGTGACCTATTTCAGATTGATTGCTGTAATTTTATCTCACAAGATCATGGTATTAAACTGATGTCATTGAAAGTGTGTAATTTACAACTGTAGACAAAGGTAACAGTAAATATTATTTTGTTTCAGATGCGATTATAGGAGAATCTGCCCAGTGGGCAAGAAATATACCGCCTCTTCTGTATTCTTAAAGTCGTTGACGACAACGGTGTCTAAATTGCAAACAAGCGTCGAAATAATTTGATTAATTTTTCTGATTCGAATTGTGATGGCGTCTGTGGCTCTTGTGGTGCAAAAGTGACTGATTTAGGTACCGTTGGAATAGCGTCTCTCAATGAAATTTGTTTCCACAGAAAGGAAATTGTTTTCCTCGCATTGTGGCTGAGCTGGATAAATCATTTATTATTTGTTTAGCACTTGACAGCTACGGAATCTAATCTATTAACAAAATTTATTTGCTAGAGATGAAAATATTAATGCAACGCTCCGATGTGCCTTCATCCTCGATGAACGTGCATCACAGTGGGCAGATCAACTGACCTGGAAATCATTAGGTCGAATACGCGGTAAGGCGTCGACACGATATTCAACTCGAACGGGTTTGAACAGAAAACATTTTTTATCCTTCGTCGCCACTGGGTTATCAGCTGCTGAATTATTGAACACTAACGGTTGCAATCACAAATACAGTCATAATATGCGGAGTCATCGTTGCTAGAATATTGGACGAACTTGAGCTTTCACCAATTTTATAAGAGCTTTTTTACACCACATTGTCTATTAAAAGCCAGCCATGTGTAATCCCAACGGAAGTATGTAAAGTTGTCATTTTCAGAGTAAGCTAAGATAATGAAAGCTACAGTCCTAATTTGGCCACAACAAATGAAAACTGTGTAAATATGGCACTGAAATAATGTTGAAATACACCGATGTTTAAATTTCAGAACATATTAACAAAGTAAAAGCAAATATTCCTCCAATGGCATCAGCAAACAGCAATGGTGGAAATGTATTAATTTATGTGGGTAAAATTAGATCGTGATTGAGGAGTCCTTCCGCCGTAACAGCAAACGGTCAACTTTAAATAATTACAAACATTTTCATTTTCAAGGCATAGTAAGAAAAGAAGGCCGAACAAACTTTTCTTCCTGATTGCAATCTGCGGTGCAAGTCTAATTTCACCTGCGAACCTGTTTGATGAAAAAGGTTGATACAGGTAGGCGCTGTGAATGACTATACATAAACACAGATGATTAAAAGCATGTAAAATTGAATGTACGATGGTAAATGGAGAAAACCCATACTAAGCTGACTTTTCGACTGTTACATTATGTTATAGAATAAAACAAAAATGTAGTCAGTTTATGCAAGGAACATCACTAGGACAAATGTTTCATTTGGACATCTTGCCTTAGCTAGAAACAAAGAATAATAATTGAGTACGATGGAAGCAGAGACTCTTGTGGATCGTTTACGTTTGTAAATGAAAACGTCGAAACCTAAAGTCAGCTAGTACAGCGCATAATATGCTTTAGTGGCCCTATCATCACCAATACAAGTATTAACTTTAATAGGAATAGCTAAACAGTAATTGGCAAAGGTAGATACTCTATCTGCTCGTGAAATGGACGAACCCTCCCATACACTAGTCTCCTGCTGCCTTGCAGGTTGGCTTTGGTTAGCAAAAAGTCTAAGGAAGTAAACCTTAAAAGACAATCCGGAGTGGAGACCATAAGGCAGTTGGACGATGTACTACATCCCCTTCTGGCAACTCCTTGGTCTGGAGAGGGATGGGCTCTGCCACACAACTTTGGCCCATAACCCATTGATAATGCTGGACAAGTCTGAAGATATATCATATCGTTCGTCTCCCGGGTCAACAAGGACCGCGCATGCCATTGTCCACCAGGACGCAGGTGACAAGTGTGCTACTGGTACTTTGCATAAAACCAGAGCTAGAAACAATGTTGCCATCGCAACTTGGAACATTATAACTCTAGCCCAAACTGGAAGAATGCAATAGTTGACACATGAGATGAATCACTTCACACGGCACATACTGGTACAGGGCAAAGTAAGATGGAAAGCCCTAGGAGAACACCAAACTGAAGATGGGCATATATTATACAATAGTGGAGAGTTGGACAAGTCCATAAATGGAGTAGGCTTCCTTGTAAACAATGCCATCAAGAGATCAACGCTTGAATGTTGCCCCATATCTAGCAGAATCATCTCCATTCGTCTGAAAGCATCCCCTTTTAACATCACCATTATCCAAGTCTATCCTCCAACTACTGATCATGATGATGCAAAAATAGAGAGTTCTACAGCAAAATCCAGGGTATAACACATATGGTAAGTAAAAAGACATACTCATTATCCAAGGAGACTGGAATGCCAAAGTTTGCAAACATGTTATAAATTACTGAAATGATCATTATGAACCTTCTTGTAACGATCTTACCAATGAAGAAGGGAGACGGCTGCTCGAG
Source organism: Unio delphinus (assembly GCA_029339505.1). Taxonomy (NCBI): domain Eukaryota; kingdom Metazoa; phylum Mollusca; class Bivalvia; order Unionida; family Unionidae; genus Unio; species Unio delphinus. The sequence goes on along the minus strand of JAQISU010000197.1, from coordinate 1,041,281 downwards.
CTCGCAAGCTACATAACATGGTACTAGCCAACACCCTGGGGCAACATAAAGCATCACCATTCTGGATACGGCACGCACCAAATGGAACCCATCATAACCAGATCAACTACATACGGGTTCAACATCGATACCGCTCTGGCACCAATAGAGCAAAACAATAACATTCCCAGGTGCTGATGTTGGGAGTGATCACGACCTCGTCATTATGAACTTCCGGGTGAGGTTGAAGAAAATTAACAAGACAAAGAAAATCAGGCTCAAATTCAACCTTGAATACCTGAAGGACCCTAACATCCGCAATTCATTCCAAGCCACGATTGAATGAAAATTTGCTCACGTCTTGTGATGGATGCTGATGTAAAAGTGATGACAGACACTTTCAACACAGCCATGAAAACAGTTGGCAAGGGCATCATTGGCCTCCATCGTCCAAATAGGAAACACTGGTTTACAGAAGAGATTCTGAATCTTTGTGATGCCCGAAGAGACCTGAAAAACACCAGAAACACAACAGGGGAAGTGGAATATCGAGAAATAAACAAGAATATCAGAAACACTTGAAGAAATCAAAAGGAGATTGGATTGCAAAAAAGTGCACAGAAATAGAGAGCAGTCTGATAAAGGATAATAGCAAAAAGGCATTCCAAATTGTGAAAGAACTCACCAGCCGGTACCATTCAAGACAAAAATGGCATTGCAGAAAGATCGATTAGTATTGTAAAGAACTCTATAACCATCCGTCCACAGGAGACCCAGAGGTGTTTGAAGTTCTAACTCCACCAATGATGATGATGTCCCCATTCTCAAAGAAGAGTTGAGTCAGCAATTGGAGCACTGAAGAATTGGAAGGCAGCTGGAGTAGACAACATCCTAGCTGAACGTATTAAGAATGTGGGAAATCAGCGATAGAGCTACTAACAAACATTTGCAACAAGATCTGGCAGAGAGGCCAATGGCCAACAATATTTAATGAGAAAAATCTCTAAATAAATCACTTAAAGAAAATCGTCCATTTGACCCGACTGATAAAATCAGGATTTTTTATGATTTTTAGTCATTGTTTGATGCAAATTTCGTGGAAAATCGATTTTCTGTAAATGAATTCCTGGGGGATTTTCCCAATAGTCAAAAACAAGTTTTCTTTCTGTTTGTTTTTTCAAGATTTTTCAATGGTTTCATTCGTTTTTTGAAGAATTTTGATCATTTTTAGTCGTAGTTTGATGAAAATTTCGTTGAAAATCGATTTTCTCTAAATTAATTCCTGGGGTTTTTGCCCTCGCTGCGCTATAAAAAAATAGCATAAAATGTAACAAAAATAGGCAAAAATCATGAAAAATTGATGAAAAATGACTAAAAATATGACCAAAAAGACCACAAAAATGACCAAAAATGAATAAAAATGACCAAAAATGAATAAAAACAACCCCACAAAAATTAAACTATTCAAGAATAATTTATTTATTAACAAATTAAAATCCGTAGATTACTCTCACCCACCCGACAATTACTTCCGTGTAGTGATAAACACCAGTAACGAAAAAATTACAATTGCTCTCGCCCACCCCGATAATTACTTCCGTGTAGTGATAAAAATACACAGTACCTGTCTCTAAGCGCATATCTTTTTGCAAGTATACAATAGACAGGTATGTATCTTTGTGTCTAATTTGAATGGGCAATTTGTTCCACGTTGTACATGTCATTACTCTGTAGAGGTTATCAAGGGGGCATTTTCGATTTGGCGGATAATATCTGTTATTTTTTTAACCTTCAAATTAATTGTGCGTTTGATTATATATTGCTGCCCTAATTCTTTTCTGATTTTTTCGACAGCAGTGAATAACGGGACAAACCTATTAACGTCGTTACAGCATACAAGGGAGTCACGAATAGCATTCTGGATTTTTGTTATGAAAGCGTATCGTTTTGGTAAGACGTATATGTTATTCATAGCGCTAGATTCAATATCTTTAAATCGGAAAGAATCCTATCACAATTTAATTTATCTAATAAATTTTAAATTTGAAATCTCATTTATGATCTCATTGATATTTTCAGAATTCATATATATTAAAATATATATATTTCTAATACAAATATAGGGGGTCAATTTTGACCCGTTTATTGTATGAGCTTTGTTAATGTTAAGGTGTTATTAAAATCTTACCACGCCTAGAGACATTAATGCGATTGTATATGATGATGAACTCTGTTCGTGTTAAGGTGTTTATTCATCTTACCCATGCCTAGAGATATATGTGATGCTTAAAACTGTTCTTATCTACAGGTATGTGTTTTTGACTAATATATATGTATACTGTGCTATATTTCCAATTTTTGAATCCCCTTTGTTATTTTCGACAAATCAGTTATTGTGGTTTTTCTTGCCGTGTTTGCGTACATGAAGTATTGTTTCACTCTCGTATTGTGTGGGGAATTGTGTTTGAAACAGAGTGTCATTTTGTTACAGGTTCAACTTGATATAATATGACAACAAGAGATTACCATATGCGGAAAATAAACCAACAAAAAAACCATTATCCCTTTGAGGTACACGTGACCACAACAAAACAGTTGTCGGAAAAAATATTGAGATCTACAACTCTTTCATAAGCCTTACACATGCCCGCACGAGCTATTTCCCTTTGATGTTATATACTATAGTACAAAACAGATATCAGATGTAAATGAATTGAATTCTATTTTTAAAACGCTTCGAAAAAGCCGATCTAGTATATTCTCTGCAACAGGATCAACTTGTAATAGATTTGGTCAATGCAGAGGGCCCCTTTGATACATTCTTTCAAACGCAGAAGCTACTTCAGTTGATGATTTTTTTTTAGCTGCTCTGCATGTTTGTATCGACTCGCAGCATCAACTGCGGTTAGCGCATACTTGTAAACACTATCATGCGGCAGAAATAATATATCAGCCTGATGAACCTCATTATGTGAGCTGACATCAAAATCCGAGTAGTTAATTCGTTTAGGCGGTGGTAGATAAATTTGCCATATCGCCTGTTTAGGTAACCAATCCGCTTGACACGTCTATTCAATGGCGTTTATTGTGATTTCATCAGGTTGGAGTTGGTTTTGAGTCTGATATCGAGTCTGGTTCCGGGCCCACAATAACTATACCCTTGAAGATGTTTTTCTCCCGGATATTTTACCCATGGTGTCACCGGTAATTTTACTAACTTGATTGCAATATCACCTCCTCGTTTTTCTCTAAATCCTTGATTTTATCAAGAGAAACAAATCTAATTTTTTTGTGCTACATTGTACACACTTACCAGAAAGTGATGATCTGTTATTTTAGTTGTAATCGTCGTCAAGTCATCTGTGCCAGTACGTTTCTTACATTTCGCACAATATAGATCCATTATATATTTATAATAACATGAATGTCATTAATTTTTCGACCACAAAAACACGAGAACCAGTTAAACACCATGCAATGCTACCGAATTATATTCGCATGATTATAATAGGACCATCTGGAAGTACCAAGACACAACAGCTACTTAATTTGATAACGAGATGGATGAAATGGGAAAAATTGTATCTAGTAGCCCCGAGTGTAGATGATCAGCGATGATATTAAATGTTAAAGGATTACAACGAAAAGGCAGGAGAAATCACTGGCGAGGGTATTATTGAATTTATAACAGATATCGAAGAAGCACCGAGCAATGATGATATTGATGGAAGTATTAACAATTTAGTCGTATATGATGTGATGTTAGACAATCAAAAGAATCATGCAAGGATATTTTCCAGAGTCAGGTATAAATGCACTGACGTGATATATGTCACTCAACGATACACTCAAATACAAAAAGTTATCAGAGATAACTGCAATATTCTTCCTGTATTCAATGGAATTGACACACATACGCTATCAACTTTTTGGCAAACTTGGTGCGACGGTGATATGGATTATACTCTTTTTAGAAATTTCTTTAGTCACGCTCGGTAAATTCCATATGGACATGTAACGATAAATTTGCACGACCCGAGATCAAGATATCGTATCCGACTTGATCAAACATTCGGTTAGCGCTACCCGGGAACTTTCAATATTGAATTAAATGAATTATGTATAATGGTGGTACGCTGGGTAGTTATCAGTTATAAACCATATATTAGTCGTTATGATGATAAAGTAAGTTTTAATGTACAAATATGTGGCACAATTTACCAACTAGCATGGAATGATATTTTTTTATTATAAGATAAAAATTATCGAAAAAACTCCCCAATGGGATTATAAATATTATTAATGTATGTCTGACTGTAATGATTAAAAAAGATCACGAATAGATCATTTAGTTTAGTAACTCATAATATATATTTTGAATTTGATTGCTATTTAACAAAAATATATAACTGGGTTGATTATATAGATTATTATGAACCATATCGGAACATGCCTTGCGTTGTTATAGGCAATTGGCCATTTTATATAATGAAACTAGTTGATTATATCATATCGTTGATTGCTATTGATAAATAATGGATGCCGTTGGAGGGCCTTTTAGGAACCGAACGGAGGTCTGTTCAGTCCCTCAATCAGATGAAATATTGGAATCATGAATAGCAGCAGAGGGGGTGCGACAACCACTTTGGCGTCTTTTTGTTTATTCTGTTTTGCCAAATGGACGCTTCTATAATGCATATTAGAGGAAATCTTAGTTTGCCAAATTGACGTTTATAACAAGTTGTCGAATTCCCTCCCCCCTCCTGCTGATTGTATATGTGTATATATATATATATATATATATATATATATATATATATATATATATATATATATATATATATATATATATATATATATATATATATATATATATGCTATCCGAATGATATATATGCTCTTAGAACCTATTACAAGTTTAGCAACATCCTTGAAGACATTTTTTCTATCACAGGTAATGTATCAAACCTAGTTTTCCTCTTGTATACCAGCAACATTTTGGAAACCATGGTTCATGAGTATGGCATGTGTTTAGTGAGACTACGAAGTTACAAATGTAAGCACCTGTTTTATATCATTGCAGAAATAACATCGCAAGGAATTGGAGTTTATACAAGCGACACAGAGTAAAACATTTTCTTTTTGATGTGGCGGTTTGAGAGGTTTAATCACTAATGCTATATATTGGAGTACGACTACTGATACAATTTAAAATGAAAGATTTTGGTATAAAACATTCGCGATGGATGTAGAACTATGTCTATCAAAATCAGTGCTTGTGAACAGCATGAATATGATGATCATTATTTTGACAGGCATATCTGTAAAATCTTGATTTAGTCGACCATATAAAAGTTATTTCTGCCATAGCAAAAAACCGATGGATAATAGTTTGTTGTATAATGGTGATATTACAAAGTTTCTAGTAACAATATTTAGGACAATCAGACAATGACAGTTTTGAGGTTTCTGGTTTTCGTCATGGGCAGTTTTTGATTGCAACAAAGACGTGTTGAAAACCTCGTAAATTCCACGAGGTAAACATTTACCCATACCATCCTTTAATCTTTATTACAATATTTAACCTTCATAATTAAATTATAGCAAGTAGTACGTGTTTCTTGTAGAGTGCAAACATTTTTTGTTTTGATATTTTAAATATAAAAGGAAAAGTAATCTTAAAAAAAGCATTGTGTTCCTTAAGCATATGTTCGTTCTGTAACCGTTGATACATTATGTACACGCTATGTTTGTAATGAAACTCATATATTCAATTATTTTAAACAAACTGTTTATGTATCCTGCGTCGTCGTTAATGTATTGCGTATTTGTTTTTCCTCTTCCATTCTTCTAACACATAATACAGTTGTTGTTACCAGATTCCCCCCCACCCCGATCCAGCATGTATCTGCGTGTTTTTCATCATTGTCTTTATTGCGCATATCTCACATAATGTGATGAGTAAACTTTATTCCATGCTAAAACGTTTGAGCTTTAAAATGCGATCATTCTACAGTATATAAAACGTTTCGGAATTAACATAACATAAAAGCACAAACTATTTACTAGTATTCGTCTGGAATTTAAACAATAACAGTTGAATGTATTGATCTGCGATTATACATATTTTTTACATGGCAATTGAAACTGTACTTTCCGCATAAGAAAATAATCTTCGGTGAGTCACGTAATAGCTCCTTAATGTTTTCTGTAATGTTCTTTCTCAAATTATATATTATATCTAATATTGTTCAGTGTCATAAACGTCGTAACTGATAATATTAAATTTTGATATTATGTGCATTAACTCCTTGTCAAAAGCATCTGTACTGTAATCTTCCTAAATTACAACGCTATGCAATTAGTCTTAAAATAATGATACTTTTAATGGACATTAATTTGATATTTTTCACTATATATTACCAATTTTCTGATTCTGTAACTGATATCGACAGTGATACAATTCTCCAAAAACTAGGTTGTTATGGGCCGATAAACTTCTCGTAAAATGAATATAATAAAGTGTAACATAGACAATTGCTTTATAATTAGAAGAGTTTTTTGGATGGTTTTGTGTAACAGCCAGCAATTCTCACAGAAAACAAAGAAATAGATTATTATCAAGTATCATGTTCTCTTTGTATGCATTGTTTGTCCCTAATCTCTACGCATTTATGTACATGTTAAGACACTAAATCTCCACCTATGAAGCAAGTGTAATTGCCTCTGTTAAGCACTGTCACGATACGAATCAAACATTATACAGGACGTTTGAGGACCTAATAATGCTCGTCTAAGACATAATATTTAAAGTAAATCATGTTTCGTCAAATCCAAATATTAAACTGAATCGTGATATCGTAGCTTATATCGACAATAAACATATTCCCCATAATGAGGGATGTAATAACTCTATAAACATAAAGAAGCGTAAAAAGAATAAAATGAATTAAAATAGAAACCTGTATTAGAAATGTAAATATAATTGCATATTTACATTCCTTGCACCTGCCACAGACAAATGTTCTTTCGCTTTGTATGTTTCTGTATATGATGCTCAGTCGATACTAACAGTATACTAGTATATATATATATATATATATATATATATATATATATATATATATATATATATATATATATATATATATATATATATATATATATACATATATATATATATATATATATATATATATATATATATATATATATATATATATACACCTGATATAAAGTAAGATATATATGTGAATGCATTTGTAATGTACTAAATACATAAGATATTAGTAGTAGGTACTCGTCATGAAAAAATGCTGTTAATATGAATAACATGTACCTCACTCGTTGCAAATAGTTCCGATGACTCTCAATATATCCGCTGGCGTGCTAACCACTGCACTTTGCTTCTGGCATACATGTCTACCAGTAGAGTCTTCTAGCAAGGGGATTGTTTGTTGCTTTTCCAGGTGACCTCTTTGTCGCTCTTTTATGACTTGTTAGACCGGTGGAGGTAGCCTCAAACCAGTCGTTGATCTTTGACTGATTGGCACCAAAGCTCCGTGTGGCTATGCTTTTCTCTTTGAAGTGAACCCATCTCTCTATGGCACTGTCGTTGGGCGGTTCTCAATAAAACGGGTTGGTGGGATCCGAAGTGAATTCCTCAGCCTTGTCTGGATATGACGAATTGTCACGTTAAGACACGGTTAACTTCTTACCTAGAATTGTGTATCTACTTTGAAGATTAATTTTACAACAAACAAATGAATGGTCAGTGTCGCAGACAGCGATGTGGAAGGTACGGGTATTAAGTACACCATTTTTGTCTCACCGTCTCGTAACGTTGAAGTCCAGTTTGTGCAAGTGTTTGGACCGGGGACGCTTCCAAGACACTCTTTGCTCTGGATTTGTCGAAAAGAATGAATTGGTGATGCTCAGGTCGTGTTACGAGTTCATCTCTAGGAGTTGCTGCCTGTTCACATTCATTTTTCATATGCCAAACTAGCCGAAACAGAAAGATCAAGAGAGATGATGACCCCAAGTACAATCTAGTTCGATTCCCTTACGTGGCGATCATCTGATACTCCAATAAGCATAATACGCATATTTCAGGTACCTGGCTTGATGATTGGAGGCTTACAAGATGGGTTCGTTTGCTATGTTTCGGTGCAGTAATTTCAGTCAGCTTTGTCAGTTACTCGCGTACCTTAAGCCCTTAGCGTCCAGTAAGGCAGACGAACTGTGGTGGGACGGGACCTTACTGCCTGGGGTATACCAATCCGTAGCTGTCCAGTGAGACATGTTGATCTCTCACACAGTCGAAAGCAGCCTCTGGCGTTTGACTCAATGCCAATCGAGCAATGACCTAACACCGGTAAAATGCTCCTTACGGAGTTGTATTGAAGCTGTGTGTCCTATCCAGGGCAACAACCTAGGCAGGGTGATATTGATAATCCTTTGTTGCCCATGCCGCTGATTCCTCCTCTCTACGTCAAGGCGACAGCGGCGTCGTAGTAGTTGACGATATGACATTGAAAACAATGCCACGTAACCTTAGAGAGTCCGTCTCCGGATCTTCTGCTAGGGTTTACTCCCTTATCCTTTTCCATGAGAGAGTATAATCGAAAGGCGGCAAAGGTTTGAAGTGAGAGTTACCTTCTCCTGTATGGGCAACCATTTCAGGTTAGCATGTCCCATCTGCCCGGAAGGTCTGGTTTGAGATGCGAGAAAAGCGCATATGTCTCCTTCAGTACATTTAACAAAGCATCTAAGTGTTGTTATCGCCGCGCTGCATGTGGAAGATACCACGTCCCTTGCAAACGCTCAGTGGCTTATATCTGATCGAGCCCCTGATAACCAAATACAGCTAGTTGCAGACCTTAAGAGCGGAGAGACCTGTTGAAACAGACTGGTTTTTATCCATAATGATGTGATTAATCTACATGTCAGATATGCATTTATTTCCATACAGACTCCTTGAACTACCAATGTGCCTTCAAGAGTAACTACAAGCTGTTCTAGATAAAGGTACATCACAAACTAATATGAAAATGACTAGCATACATTGAGACAATATTTCCATGATAGATTAATTAATATTAAACACAAAATAGGCCTTAATACAAGGTTTTTCATTAATCTCAATTGTCACAAAGTATATGTGAAATCTGGAAATGGGATGGTTAACAGTGAGATGATAAGAGTGAAATAGATTTTCCAAATTAAAATTACATACATTAAATAATCTTAAACACGGTTACGTCAAGTCGGCCAGGTTTAACTATAGCTAGAATTTAAGAATAGTGTTGATCCTTCTTTCACTGCAAAAAGGAATATTTCTGACATTATATCAGTATAAGAGAAATATTATTTTGTTTAATTGTAACGTCTGTTATTGAGGTACTCATTTGCATCTCTATACATGTTCAGACATATTTATTTGTCAAAATACATTTAGTAAACATATTTTGTCAATGACATATTCAGGTGCCGAGTTGTAAGGATCATGGTACATATATTGCATTGGCACTGTGGTAGTTTGTATGCAATATACCCATCAATAAAATGTTAATTGGAAATGGCTGAACATTCAAATTCGATAGTATAAAGCTTTCGATTTTATATATAATATATGAAAATGTGTAAGCGTTTACATCTTTCATCTTTCTAACTCAAAACTGAAACAAATATTTCTTCCTAGTCAGGAAATGGAACACTATAAACAAAAATTCTTATTTCAAGATCCTGATACTGTTAGCTAGGGAATTTAATATGAAAGCGATATATTGAATGTATATGATCTTTATGTTGGTCAATTATTTCCAAACATGTTCAATATATCCTTGAGGTACTATTCTGCAACGGTTTATTAGTCAATACAAATAAAGGTGAACGTGCTCAACCCCAGTAAAAGAAAGACCACTAAGTCACGCTAAAATGTAAATCACGCTCTTATAATCACTGGCGAACTGCACAGAACATTGTGAAAATCATATTAATTGCTACAACAATCAGTTAAACTGAACCCTTATATGTCATTTCACAACAGTTCACAAATTGAAGACAGATGAATCATAACATAGTTGTATGATTTTACGATATTGAATAAACAATGCTGTACGATACTCGTAAGATCATTAAAAAAACATTAGTCTCAAAATATATACAGTGTTCGCCCATGTAGCATATACTTAACTATTTTACTAGAGCCGACAGAATAACGAATTAATATTTACATATCCCGAAAAGCAATTGCGGTTATCATGACTACAACAGTTAATGTCGTTATAATTAAAGGTGGTCGCTGTAGCAAGTACACAAGTAACATCCACTAAGTTACTCATGCGCTTATATTTTGCGAGTTTTACGGTTCCTTTCGAGCTAATGGTTCTCCTCGACATTGTTTTATTTTGAAGGTCAGTCACATGTTTTATATCAGGATACATTAAGATTTACTTAGAACTACAGAAACACCGTCCCTGCTTAGTTTTATTAACGGTTCTTATCAATTGTTGTCTTTTACACCGGCAGGTGCGCATTTGTTGAAAACTAATACGAATGTTTATTTTGCAATTCAATTTCATGTTATGGATTCTATATAATTAACTTAAAATTTAATCGCAATAGTTTTCTCAGAAAAAAGTGTTCTACTAAATTTGGTCCTCGTTGTGTCGACGTTGTCGTGTTTGCCTTTCAGAAAGCGTTTGATACAGATATAACACGATTCAGTGTCTTACGAAATAAATTAATCCTTCGTGTAGATACTTTTATATACAAGAAATTTGCAAAATGCCATGTAGACACCTGGTTCACATTATTGGATAATGCAACACACAATAGTCTCAATTAAGCCTTATTTTACAATGGCACGGGTTTCCTATATCCACATGTTATATGTAATATCAAGCCGTGGCAAATGAGAGCTAATTGTAATTAAGAAAAAAAAGTAATGAAGCGATATTGGGAGGCCTTGAGAATGTATCGAACCTGCGACCCTTTGAGCTTGGGCATGAGGCTAATCCATGTAGCTGATGTAAAAAGAAAAGGTGATTAATTTACTCTTCTAAATGGCGATAAACAATTATTTACATTGAACAAATTATCCACTCCAAACATTGAAGGAAATAATGCTAACATTTAGCTAGAGACAAATTAACATAATATAGACAAACAACATATAACAGAACGAGGTTTTCGTGTACGGCAGTGTGATTTGCATTATAGATCAATCAACAGGTGATACGAGAAAAGGAACGAGTTTCACATTATAAAATATTGATCCTGTGACAATAGTTACCAGAAACGAATTGACAAGGGTGTTTGTAAGAAAGCAGTTGATATGGTGAATACTTGCATATCAATAATGTATCGAACTTGAATTGCAGTAAATAGTGACATTAGTTTATACTACCATTTACTCTTGTATTTAGTATATTTTATATATAAGTGTGTAGCTATCTTAGCGTGAACAGAGCAAACATTCTTTTCGGCGGACTTACGTTTGCATGTTATTGCTGAGCTACATTGATAGACAAGACACTCAGTACCATTGCGCGAGGATTTAACTCTTTACTGTCTTATTTTCCCGTACAAGAAGCAGATGATGAAATGATATCCATTTCAAAATGAGTCTCACTACTTTTATCACGCAACAGATGTTTCATGGTTAGGACTTTTGGTGTGTGTTTGGGGATCAAAAAGAAAACAAACTGCGTACATTAATGTCAGAACCTGACAAGAAGATTTTGAAAGTTACGTCGGTGCAACTGAAGATCGCTGTCCCGCATTGGTTTTGGATTCCATATATAATTGTTGTTTACATTGTTACCACTTTTGCATATTTTACTTGAGACATTTTAAATATAAATATGTATATATATCGTATTTGCACATTACTTTAAGTTGTAAATATAATGTTTACAGCACCTGCGATCAGAGTATTCCAGAACCAGTTTATACTTCGATTAGACGCCAAGTCGCCATTTGAACTGGTCGATCCTTGGTCGGGTAAATATCTGTATTAAAAGGTGTTTAATAAACATCTAATACATTCCGCTTACATAAATGAATTAAATCCATTACCAGAGTTTGCGGATGTGTTGTTGTCATTAGATATAATTCGAGATAATTTATTTATTTATAATATTAATTAAAATTACTAAACATTCTTCTGACGTCAGGACAAAACATTTTATTTTGTGAACACATGCAATGCCATACTTGACATTTATCATCGTATTTATATAGGGACATTCATGATGATAGCAGTACGTTTAAAACGTGATATGTTCAACTTGTGATATGACATTTGGGAAAATTGCATTTTAATTCACAATATTGTAATTATATAATATTGAATTTGCACCTTGTATTTTAGGTACGTAAATAGGTTGTTCAATTTACAAAACTTGCTGCTTTTTACTTATGTTCTGTTACATAATATAAGATATCGAGTCATAAACGTATTTGCGCTGATATGAAGAGCTTAAAGTTCACGTCAGTTCCCTATCAATACTTTTCATATAACAAAGTTTCTGGAATACGGTGGTTTCCATCACCATTGCAAGACGGATCGAGAAATTCGCCAATATTGTATTGCAGTAAGACTATGGTGCCATGCTGCTTACATCGTTCGAGGTTACCGTGATAGATACATTCAATAAGTTCTTGTCTTGCGCGCAGTCACTTATTATTGGATATGTTATGATCGCCTTGAAACCGAAGGTAGCTGGCATATTATCCTTACATTAAATATCGCAAGTTCTCTATCATTGCCATATGGCTGCCAGATATAGAAGAGCCCAGTACAATTTGTATGCACTATGTACATGCGAATTTACTAGAGTGAAGAATTCCGGTTGTGATCCGATGGTGTGAGTGATCGATTGTCTTCTGATCATGAATGGTTAGAACGTCATCGAACGAATGAATAATTACAATTCCAAACATGTAAGATACCAATTGGACAATCTCGTCAGACTAATTCGAAACATTGCGTCTATCGTAGTTTCCTATGGAGTCATTGGTTTTACAATATCTCATTAATACCAAGGACCTGCATCTAAACATTTCAGCTTGCATAATATATTCCTACTAATATATTAGTAATTTATTTTTAAAAAGGTTTAGTGACTCAAAAGTGCCACCAATTGATGCCTTTTTTTTGTTAATGACACGGGAAAGGATCTACACCGAAACGTTAGCTCATGTGGTTTGATCTACGTTTCGGACGACATAAAATGTTTGACTAGCACAGATTATATTTTCATCAAGATACGTTCAACATGACAAAATTCCATCGACGTTTCCTGGTAGTGCTATTATACTGCCATGCGCGTGTACAACTTCGATCCCATTCATTATTTCGAGTTGTCAGGACTTATAGGGATTGTGTTGCTGTAAAACACCATGGTTGAGAAGGAGATTATCAACTACATTCGTCAGTCTATTTTTGTCGAAAGTGGAATATATAACTGGATTTCATGTATCACAGTAGCCAATTGTTTTTTTACATACACCTAAAGTTTTGTGAAATAAATATACTTTCTTTCCAACTTCAGCATACATGTCACACACAGTCACATAGAGCAAGATTGGATTAGGTCAAAACCAGGTACTATATTGCATTTAAGAGAGGTAACTCTGCTTGAAATATACATGGGTAAGAATTATTCAGTCACATCAGACCCAGTTTAAAATGAAATCATTCTGCAGTAAGTAAAACGTGTAGGAAGACACATAACACAAGATAGCACAAATTTTCCATTAGAATGGATTTTAAATAATAGTTTTGATCTGCGCTCATAAAAAATTATTTTACATGGCAACTGAAACTTTGTTTTACACAAAAGACAGTAATCTTCGTTGAGTAACGTAAGAGCTCCTTGATATTATACTATAATATTCTGAAATTTTAAATTCTATCGAATATTGATAAGTGTGAAAAGCGTCGTAGCATATATAATATTAAATTTGGTATTATATGTACTAAATCATTGTCAAAAGCATATTTACTGTAACCTGCTGAAATTCAAACACTCTATGTCAAAAGCATGCGCATAAATATTGATATTATATGAAACAATAATCAGTATCAAAAACATTTTACAATACACAATTAATTATATGGTGCTAAACAAACCCTGTCTTATTACTTCTTACGATTTATCCGATACGATTGTTTGGATCGTAGATGATCGGAAAGAGTGGTCGAATTTAGTTTATCTCGCAGTGTCCAGATGATAATGACACCACAATCAGTGATATTGTCAGAGATGATATAATCAGAAAACATCTCGCTGGTTATAAACACCAAGATAAGAAAAAAAAAACAGAATTTGATATTGATGTTCAATTTGTAATTATACTGAAACAACAACAGAGTAATTACTGCGCGAGATATACTTTTATATTGCGTTTTCAGTAATCGGATAAAGATCCTCAAGAACATACAGCAGACACAAAAAATTGCAGTTTTGGTAATACCAGAGATAATGTGATGTTGACCTGTCTTGAATGTGACAGATCCAGATGTGCTAGTTAAGACAACGGGGAGGTAATTGAGTATCCTGGGTTATCACCTGTAATTGTTCGCGTGTAAATCCAAGCTGAGGATCAGTTGAATCTAATCTATATATTTCAGGTCTACCCGTGGATCTTACTATATTAGATATTTTGTGTGTTGTAACACTCCAAATATGATCAGTAGCTCTAGTTTACCACCTTCAAGTTCACTCGGCTCGTACAAATATCTCACAGTGACAATGCCGAGTATTCGTTGTTCTGAAAAACTATATTCGCGTTTGTTCGGTTATATACGTTCTTTTGATCGCGATTTCATATTGATTGTTCGAGTAATTTAATTATTTAGCGCAGATGTCACATCTGGTAATCTTCTGTCCCATTCACGAGATCATTTATCCTGGATAAATTCCTTGGCGTGTTGAGGTCCTAATAACCTCAGCAAGTGTTTGATTAAATCGCTGATCAATTGCCTGATCGCGGTGTATTGCAGTATGTCCTTGTCGTAACGTGGTATTATGATGCTTTATCAGTGATAATACAGCACCCTGAAATTCCCTGCCAGGATCAACTTGTAATAGATTTGGCCACTGCAAAGGTCCTCGTCGATATAGTATTTCAAATGCAGAAGCTACTTCGGTTTATGACGTGGTCAACAATGGCTCAGCTTCTTTCTATCTACACATAACAACAACTACGGTTATCGCGTGTTTGTATGTGTGCTTATTAACAGTATCATGCGGCAGAAATAATATATCAGACTGATGAACTTCATTAGGGACGCTGACATCAAAATGTGCGAAGTTAATTTGTTTAGGCGGTGATAGATAAATCTGCAATATCGTCTGTATGCATAACCAATCCGCCGTGGTGGTATTTTTTACTTTTGCGGCGTTATCGAGTTTATCGATTGCTGATTTACCTCGCCAGTATCCTCTTTTGGAATAATACATAGATTCCATATTGTTATTAATTACCAGCACCCAGCATTAATGTAATTTCATCACTGATTTTATGAACCAGAATACTAATTTGTCTTTGAAGGATTTATCAGTGATACAATTTAACGCATGAATCAATTTCACATCTGCGATATACCTTTGTAGCAGATTGGTACTTTTATAAGCAACACCATGAGCATGACGCGCCTTATCAATAGCGTTTATTGGATATTCGCCGGGTCGTGGTTAATCTTTATCATCGAGTCGGATATCTTATCGAGTTCCCGGACCACAGTAACTATATCCTGGAAGGTGTTTTTCACCTGAATATTTTGCCCATGGAGTTCCTATTAGTTGTGTCAATTTATGTTTCTGTAATATCACCTCCTTGTTTTGTTTTTTGTTTCTAAATCATTAACCGATTTCATGGAAACAAATCTATATTTTTTTTGTACCACATTGTATACACTTACCAGCAAGTGCTGATCTATTTATTGCTTGTTGTAATTGTTGTCAACTCGTTTGTGCTAGTACGCGTCATGCATTTCAGACAATATAGATCCATAATTATTTATAATAACATGAATGTAATTATGTTTCTACGACAAAAACACAAGAACCCGTTAAGTATCATGGAGCGCTACCAAATTATATTCGCATGATTATAATTGGACCATCTGCAAGTGGCAAGACGCAGCTGCTACTTAATCTAAAAATGAATTGGGTTAAAATGAAACAAACTGTATTGGTAGCACCATCTGTAGATGATCAGCGATGTTACGATGTGTTAAAGGATTTGAACTAGAGAGCAAACTCAATATCCGACAAAGATGTTATTGAATTTATCACTGATATTAAAGAAACACCGTGTGTTGATTCTATTGATGAAAATAGTGCGTCAGTACGTCTGACTCACCGAATCTAACACAATGCTTTGCTTTACAAACAAGTAAACAAGTGAAGTATCATTGTGACTGCCATATACTTATAAATCACATGTCAAAGAAATCCCACAAATTAAAGTATTTACAATTATTCACGCTGACTCGTATACTGCTACCTGCCTGTTATTTACCCCTCCTAAGCGTACGCGCAACAAATCCCTACGGAGCCTCTTATTCTATAGAGAATATCATACATGTATTTCTACTCAACATACCAAAATGTTTGTGTCGTAATTACATTCATTACCGTAATTATATTTTTATAATGTAGATTATTTTCATATTTACACTTAGCTAGCGTGCACTTATGTGTATGGTACTGTAGAGTTTAATGATTAGTGATTAGCTGAAGGTTAAATACTTAACTGAGATTACTAAAATGGAGGTTCGTTTGCAAAATATATGCACAAGCAGTGGCCTAACTAATAGGCACGGTTGCATTTACTAGTGGATTGAAATCTGCCAAATATAAATCAAGAACGGTAATACATATTTTTCATTCATTATCAGACCAGTCAAGTTAGAAACAATGTTTGCTTCACTTCAATATATCACTTATCATATGAGCCATGTAGCATCATTAGGTATGAGATCTCATCATGGGCGATCGACTTTAAAATGTCAAACTTAGAAACTAGCCTGCATATAAGCCGACCACCTCGTTTATACGCGAGTATATACGGCGGCTGCTAACGTTCTCAGTTCTAAAATCATTTAGTTGGCAAACCTTATAGAGGAGAAAATATCCTCTAGATTTTGTTGGGACAAGAGGGCATATATTTTTAAGCTTATCGCTAAATTTCCCCACTCAAAAGATAATTAATATTTTGGCTAAAGCTTAACTATAGTATAAAGCAGTACAATCATAGTAGGTAAAACTCATACGGCGTATCGGAACGTTAAAGAGCGAAATAAATTTTGAATTAACACTGGTGAACAATATGTTATCGCTAACCATAAGCTTTGACTCGGTATCTGCATCAGCTTTCACCGCGAATGTGTCCTGCATCTGACGAAGCCTCTGATGTACAGTTCTGCGTTTGTCGTTGATTATATTGTTACTAGAAGTTAACTTTTGGTTATTGATGTTGGTTTGACGGAGGGTGATCTTCTGATGAAACAACTGCTTGATCTTGTCACAGTTCGCATCAAGCCAGTCTTGATGCTTTCTGGTTCTTCATCCTAGGATTTATGAAACTCTGCTGTAGACCAGCTCACTGAATACCGCCCACTCGGTCTCCAAATTCTGATTTTCGAGTGAGGCTGACTTCAGACGTTATTCCAGACCATCCATTAGAGACAATTTGGTACTGGAGCAGTTCAACTTGGTGGTGTTCTGTTGAATAGGAGGCTTGTTTCGCTGGGAAGTCTTTTGGGATAAATGCGCTTATGGAGCTTGGTGATGGTGAGATGCAGGTCTATCCAATAATCAGCGCCACACATGTACTTGGTCACACGCACATCCTGCTTGTCCCCCTTTCTGACAATGACATTTCTTTGCCACGTCTTTGAGCCTGCTTGCATCCATGACGTCCGGTTACGGATAGGTAGGTGGACGACTGTATTGGTGATCAGCAATGCATGCTCTTCACACGTCTGGAACAAACTGAGACAGTCGCCTTTAAAGTGTTGCTTTCCGTGCTTTTCAAGCACTGCACCCTAAGCAACGTGATCACAACATGCGTTTGCATTGAAATTGCCAAGAATGCTTATCTGCCTAGGTAACTTCTGCAATCAAGGCGTGAAGATCCTCATAAAACTTTACCTGGATTTATCATGGTTGATGCATATGAATTTATGACTGTAAGGTGCTTTCTTCCAGACATGAGGCAGAGGTTCATGGTCACGCCACGCTTGCATCATGATCAACAGGTCATTATCCGACAAGACATGCATATTAGCAAACAGTTAAATCATATCTAGCGTTTCCGACATACTTCACGAGCATATATAAAACATTTTGCACTATGAAGTAGACCGATGACAAATCTTGTCGACATGTCAAGACAGCCTGAGCCATTTAACAATTACAAGCGAGAGCCCATTAAAATGTCAAAATGACAATAGCTTATCTTACCATAAATCATCAACACACAAGTTAAAGATAAAACGGACCGTAATTTGAAGGACGAAGGATAAAGCACATTGAATCAAGTATTGCCTTTCACCCCACAACGGTAAAAAAATAAACAAGAAATTTAAAAAAGCTATTCAACAATAACTAATGTATATCTGCACTAAATATCCAATTTATTATATCATTATACAATTTCCCTGAA
The DNA here is from genome assembly GCA_029339505.1 of Unio delphinus. NCBI lineage: Eukaryota > Metazoa > Mollusca > Bivalvia > Unionida > Unionidae > Unio > Unio delphinus. The sequence goes on along the minus strand of JAQISU010000197.1, from coordinate 1,022,618 downwards.
AGAACAGTGTTTCTTTTAAGAAGTGCATCTGCTCAAAATGTATATGAGGGATATTTCACCCCCGCCGCCACAATACAAACCAGTGTAGATATAATTTAATTTTTCGCATGTATGTTACAGTATAGAATCCGCTCAGTTATGTCTCCAGAACACTCTCCAAAATGTGCACACCTGTTTGAGATCACTTCTAAGATAACCAAGGAAAATTTCTGTATTGTTACCTTCAACATCAAACATTAGGACGAATTAGGCAAAACCGTGTGTACTACGTTAAACAATCGATAATTTACAATTTTGTTTTTCAATTATAAATATTTACCATTCCTCAGCCATTATTGTTAAAACAGTTCCAAAACAAAATATAATTTATTTGGTCACAAATGAACAACTTTAATTTCATATTAGAGAAAAGTCTTGAGAAATCTCAAATTGTTTTAATAAGAACAGTATTTGCTCAAAGTTTTTTGAGGGAACTTGCACGCATACACACAGAAGACTAGTGTATATTGACAAATATTGCTACTTTAATAAACTTATTATTATGTCGGATCTAATTTATATCGTTATAAACGTTAACCTCTCATACGGAAGTAAATCCGCGTGGAAATGTATGTAGGGGCATTATTCAACCACATCACAGAATTTGGACCACCATATACTATCGCGTAAAGTACAAAGGGGATCGTTGAATGTCTGCACCCAATAAAGTAAATTTTAGGATTATCACGTATATGTACGGACCTGATATTAGCAATGACAGATAATAATCTGAATATTATCCAAAACCCAATTTAACTGAATGTAGTGATCTAGAGTATGATATTAACAAAAGCCTTGTAAGAGAGACACGTATATTTAATTTCTCTTCAGTTATATATATATATATATATATATATATATATATATATATATATATATATATATATGTGTGTGTGTGTGTGTGTGTGTGTGTGTGTGTGTGTGTGTGCCGCGTCACGGGTAGGAATAAGATAAGGTGGTTGGAATAACGCTCTTAAAAAAGTTACAAAGTGTTTAAAAGACTTTGTATCAATTTGGTGTCTGCCAATGAGATGTATTTCAAATAATGTTCTACTTTCTTGAAAGTTTTATTGTTCACTGGTTTTGTTGTTCCTCGCTAAATGAGCAGCCATTTAAATGGATTAGGGTGGAACTGCATTACAAATAAGCTCTAGAAGAGTTGATGGAGTGTACATATGACTGAACCAAGCTGTATATTCGAAACTTTATCAAACTGTCAGATTTGAATGTAAAGTTCCGCCCAAAGTCACCATAGGTGCATATGCTAGTTTTAATGAAAATATGAGCGGTTAGATGCTACCACTTAAATTGATAACACTAGAATTCAACCTTGTATTTTAGTATCATAATTATAGACAAATAATATGCTTTTCTCTTGCGTTACCCCAAAACAATTTGTTTGCTTTTTTCCCCCAAAAGCACGCATGTTAATTAGTGTTAATTTATATATTTGAGTTCTCGGCAGACACGACTCTCTTAAAATTGCAATGAGTCTTTATTTGGCTATCCGTTCTTTGGGCTCTCGAATTATGATGTATATTCACAAATTAACAACGCAATATTGTATTCATGACGAATAAAACATGTATTTAAACGCGTCTCGCCTATTATGTTTATGACTTAAAATCAAACATGGTAGGATTCTTGTTCATTGGACATTTTGCATAGTGAAATATTTACAACTAGCACATGATATTGCTTTAATATGTTCTCATTAAAACATTCAATATGGTACACAAATTTGAGTTGATTCTGTACGCCATGTCAACAATAATAAGGATGAAGATTTTATAATATAAATATAATAGAGTAGCTTAGTTATTGACAAAGCAGAATGGGATTTTTCAAATATTTACCATGATCAATGTTACGATTCCATTTAATCTCCACATTGAAAATCGACGTTTTTCTGTATATATGTTACTTTTAAATTGTACTATTATGCAATAATTTTGTTTTGAAACTCGCTTTCAAAGTTTGCAATCTGGACGAAAGTATCAAAAACGTATTAAGATTATAAAATGAAAGGAATGGAATTATGCTAGGCTATCTTAATGCATTTATATGCTATAATGCAGATATCTCAAACACGCTGACCGTGACCAATATGCGGCAAGCCAAGCCGTATTATGTGGCCAACAAACTGTTTGATGTCAGAAGGTGAGAGATAACAGAGGTAGTGCGGCCTTTGGGCCATTCAAAATGCTCTCATTCGGCCATATGGGCAGTTAAAGCGTGAAACATATGCTTTTGTAAACAAATGATATAATCACTAGGAATATCATGATAAATTGCATGAAATTATGTGTTGTACCTAAAACTGCATTCTTATTTACTATTATTGAAAAGTATACCTAACAATGAATAGGTATACTGTTTCGACATTTGCTTATTTATATGTTATTCAAAATTCACAGACTTGATATTCAATAAAGGCCAAGAACCTAATACTCCAAGGCGAGGATACGCATCAACTAATAACGGTTATTACTTTTAAAGGTAAGTTTGGACATACCTAACATTTTTGTGGTATAAAAAAAAAGAGTCCTTTAATTTGATAATTTCATTTACCTAGACTAGGGTATGATTACAACTTCGGCCACATTGCTTTGGCTGTTTAAATAGTTGTGTCATTGTTTAATCATTATTATATGTCACGAAAGAAAAGATGCAAAAGAGATGGATTGATGATCTCATGCCAGCGGCAAGAAATGATCCTTGATGTAGATCATAGTTTTCAATAATTTACCATCATTACATATTACGAAACAAAAACATCTTTTGCTGTTATGTTGAAACTTTTCAAGCAATGTTAATGTATGACCTGAAATTGTGAATTCGTTCAGCCTAGATATTAAACCTCCGTGTAAAATACTTGTCGTTAACAATAAATATAGGACAACAATAGCCGCGATTGTTTCAGTGACTTAATACACTATGACATTCATAAATCTAAACAACATTAGAGTAACCGGCTATTTGGATACTCAAGACAGTATTGGTTCTAAATCGAATTCATTCATATCAGACATGGAATAATGCCACTAAAAACAAAGCATAAAAGACAAAACACAGCCTGAAACCTTGCGCAATATACATATAATTTACAAACGATTGTTTAGTAATAATCTATATGAGTGTACTAAAACATTCGGCAAAGAGGAGACAATTATGAGGGAAACTATTTAAAACAAGATGGAAGATGGAATTACCTTTGCTACCCTTACCATGATATATAAATCACTACATCGAACCTTTTCCAACTTGTAAGTAAGTAATATTGTTTATCTAATTATCATTGTTCTTTTAAGAAAACGGCAGCGACTGATGTAGCGCACAGATTGGACAGGCCTTTATATGAGGGACATCAAAATGGGACTAAACGGACGAAGCTATGAGCTAAAGTGTGATTATACCATAATCGCCATGTTGTAACCCTGTCATAGCCCAGATTAAATGGAACATGTTCCATTATAAACTATATATCTCTGTGTGCCTATCTGTTAGTGTACATGTTAACTTAATACATTATTAATGCGGTTTACCAGAATTAAATTATTTTGGGTTATACTATATATTACCAGCAAGAAGAAATGTATGTGAAGTAAGTACATTGTTTAAGTCAAAACATATGCTTGTAATTCCTTAGTTCTGCATATCTCAACTTTTCCGCAATAGCATCTTCACCCTGTATATTATGTATCGTTGTTTTAATTTCTCTCTCTCTCTCTCTCTCTCTCTCTCTCTCTCTCTCTCTCTCTCTCTCTCTCTCTCTCTCTCGTTTCTTTTTTTTAGGGTTTAACGCCACTTTTCAGCACACGATATGGTTAGAAAGAACCCCAGGAAAACCCACGGATATAACCACCGACCCACGAGAAGCTACTGGCAAGCTTTCTCACATAACTACATTAGCCGAATCTTAGACTCGAACCCACGCAGACAGAGGTGAGACGGCAGTGATCCTTTAAAGAAAGCGCTTTAGACCACTCGGCCACTCGAGGGCCCCTCCCATTTCTAATGATAACAATATTAACTAAAATAGTAATTGTGTACTATAGTTATAATCTGTTACATTTAAGTATACACAATTTCAGTTTGAGACAATATAAGTCATTTTTACCAATCATATACAGTAAATGATGTTGACAACGTAATTATGCACTCTACGGTGTTATATATGCGAGGACTTTTATTTGTGAATTCACTAATTTGAAGTTGGAAGAGAAAAGGATTGTCACACAGTGGTGCACTTGTGAGTTATTAATCGTTACTATGATAAATTATATGTATCTTAGTGATTATAAACTATGATTACACATTACTCTCCTCAATGTTTAATGGTATATAATAATGCATTTGGAACACAAATGAGAATCATTTTCAGAGAATATAATATATACTATCACGCCACCGTCAGAAAAAACGATCTATTCGGATTAATATCAAGTCAGGACAGATGTGCCACAGCTATCTCTAACTAAACATCGTTTTATAAATAACTTAATTATATAGTCAGCGATATAATCTCAAGTATAACATTGTCGTATGGTGCTACATCGGTACTGATTAGGAACGTTGCTCTTTTTTGCATCACGACCTATACGCGTAGTCACACGTAAGTGATATTGAGGCTCGGTAATGTTCAGCTCACATTGACAAACTGCTACGGATATATGCTTTACTTAATTTTGTTGGGAATATGTTTCGTAGCCACATTGTAGAAGGGTTAACGTTTGTGCTTAATTCGAACTGATTCCGAACAGGCTAGAAAAATTGCCTTTTACCGCAAACGAATAACATATGTCAACCACTTTACTCCTTAGTCATGTCATATCTTTTTAAGAAAACCGCAGCGACTGATGAAGCGCACAGATTTGACAGGACTTTGTATGAGGGACATCAAAATGGGATACAACGGACGAAGCTATGAGCTAAAGTGTGACTTATAAAGGGAAATAGAAAAAGAAAGAAACAAAGTAATCAATGATTGAAGTTTTAAGTTGTTTACATATATTTGAAATAATCAGAAAAATTTAATTCGTCAAGTAAAATTATTCAGTCTGCAAAGTTATCGAACCAGTTGAACGAGTCGTTTTAAGCGGTCTACTTTATGTTCGTTGACGAAGTGCTTATTTACGCGTATTTCGAATCTCGACCTAGGTAGGTGTAGTTGTATGTCCGAACGTTGCCAGTGCCTTCCTGAGTGTCTCAGGATTTTACTGGAATTTATTTTTCCATTACATGTACTGGCCGACATATATAGCCTATCTTACTCTGAGAAATGCCGTTAAATCTCAGTGTAGTATTGACTTAAAGGACAATATTATACTGCAACTATCAAACTGGTGTTCTGTTGGTTTAGCGTTGTGAAGCGCACAAGTTTCTTAGTTCAAGTAATGTTATAACGTATTGGCTTTTAAAGCAGCTAATAAGCAAAAGCCAGCCGTCCTATGCATTGTTTTATACGTTCTTACAAATCTGGCTTGCCACCCATCCTTATATTATATTCATTGTATCATATTTTAATATGAAAAAGAGATGTATTAACAATGTTGTCAATTAACATGTATTGGAAAATGTAAATTTTCGAATGATTATAACAGTGATTAATATAGTTGATAGAGAAAATACTTTATTACACGTTATCCTTTTCAGTATTAACTATCACACTCTGCAACAGAAACAGTTAACATTTAAGGGTTTCACTTTACCATAATCGCCATGTTGTAACCCTGTCATGGCCCAGATAAAATGGAACATGTTCCATTATAAACTATATATCTCTGTGTGCCTGACTGTTAGTGTACATGTTAACTTAATACATTATTAATGCGGTTTACCAGGCTAGAAAAACTGCCTTTCCGCCAAACGAATAACATGTGTCAACCACTTTACTCCTTAGTCAGGTCATATTAAGCAACAGGGCAAAATCTCATTCTGTCAGGAAACAATGTAAGACGTGTAAGAAAACATTTATATCACTCTCTGGAGAATCTTGTTTGTTAGCAAATTCAGACCTAACTATACATGCATGATTTGGAATATAGTTGCCTTAAATTAAGCTAACTCAGTCTGTCTGCTATTGTGAATCATGTCAATCCATATGCTGTGGATATACACTTTATGGAAAATATTACATGCAAATAGGTTCATGCTTACAAGATAGATTAATATGCCATGTTAGTAATATTTTAACATATGTGGTGTATGTCCACATATGAATCTTCTAATCTGGTGCTTTCTACATTCAACGCTGCAATTATGCATTTCTTAGTGCTTACGAGAAAACTATGCTAAACGTTACATTTAATATATATATATATATATATATATATATATATATATATATATATATATATATATATATATATATATATATATATATTTGATTTAAGTCATTTATTTTTATTTTAATTGTTTGTTTGTCAGATTCAAATTTGACATTTTAAGTTTAGGATTCATTCCTTGGGAGATGACCTGTATTTTACAAATAAACTCCAGATGTTGACCTCATTTCTGACCTAGCCTCAGAGTTGAAAACAAGCTTTTAAAATGATTGGTTGATTCCAAGGACATTATGGAGCTTTGTCGTAAACATCTTTTTATTTTTAGTTGGGTCATATGGTGTGTACGAGACTGTTTGAATGTAAATTTTTTCTAACGATTCTAGAAGATCATGTGACCACTTGTTTACGTAAAAACAGGTATATAAATTATGTTTTGGAGCGAAATATTTAGTAGACGGTGTGCTGTTAGAATATTAAGTTGTATTGTATTGAGTTATTTTAAATTACCTTGTACTGGAAATTATTTCAATTCGTTTGGATCAAGAGGATTTATTTTGTTATTTATGTGGAAAATAATTGTGCTCACTGAATTTCATTACACCAGAACTGACTTCATCACGTGCAATCGTCTTCCATCTTGGATGCTTCACTAAGATTCCGATTGTTAATTATTTGGATATTTTATAGCCAGGACTTTTGCAATTTCACCAGTGGATTATATTTTGAATTATTCTTGGATTAATTTTGGAATTGATTCTTAAAACCGTAAGTTTATTTTTTCTTTTCTGGAAAATATTTGTGCTCAATAAATTGTTTTTAAGTTTTTACAAGCTTGTTATTTTCACTCTTTCTATGTTACTGTTTATTCGAGCCTGAGCACGTAGCAATATATATATATATATATATATATATATATATATATATATATATATATATATATATACGCGTTTGTGTGTATTTGTGTTGTGTGTGTGTCTTTTGTTAATTTTTGAGTTGCTTATCTTCTCGTAAAGTCTAAACTAAATCCATAACTAAACGTTAACATGAACCTTAATGCAGACATTTTCATAATTCGCACGTGTTCGTTGTGAAAAATTTTTTTGTGCCAGTATTTAATGACTATTAGCTTAGGACAAACTTAATCCGATCATTGAAAGACCAGAAACCAATAGTATGTTATACGTTTTTAAAGTAATACGACCGTTTGGTCAAAAACTAAGTAAAATAAGTAAATAAAACAAACGTGTCTGCAATAGTGAGAACCGTGAACATTTTACATGTCTGAGATTACATAAATTTCAATTACATTTGTAGGTCATGAATGTCCTGACAATTGCGAGAACAGCCTGATCGGTACTCTAGTGATTATAAAATTCATCAGTTACTGTGTCAGAGAAAACGTCCTTAAAAGTTAAAGAAAAAAGCAAGAAGATAGATATCCTAATGTGTTCTGAAATAATGTCACTAATGTCTTATTGTCAAACTCAAAATGAATCAAATACTAAATGAATTGAATGCTAAATGAATTGAATACTAAATGAATTGAATACTAAATGAATTTAATACTAAATAAATTGAATACTAAATGAATTGAATACTAAATGAATGTAATACTAAATAAATTGAATACTAAATAAATTTAATACTAAATGAACTTAATACTGAAGTAATTTAATACTTTGCAATAAGCGCAACAATAACAGTTAACTTGGAGTGCTATATTTTTATAATGCATAACGTGTTCAAATCAGTACTTACGTCAGGATTCAACTGGCGCTGAAAGAACATAATGAGCATGATAATATAAACAGTGAGATTTACTTTTCTTAGGTGGTTTTGATATTTTCTTTGGAATGCATGTAGTTGCTTAGAGATCATATCCATATCCAATTCAAACTCAATATTGATTTTGTAAAAGTTCATGAATTTTCCAGATCTAGTTTTCTTGAGAATGATGTCCGTTCTTCCCCGTAAAAATAAAAAAATAAAAAAAGTTTCTATTCGAAACGATCAATCAATTTCCCGCATTTTCGTTACAATGTCTCTGAAATGTGAAATAGTCCGAGTAGCTGAAGCTTGTTCTACACTGTTATAGAATATTATCTATCTGATGTAAAATATTCCGAATAGCTGAAACTTGTTCTAGTCTGTTATAGACTTATATCTATCTGCTGTAAAATAGTCCGAGTAGCTAAAACTTGTGCTGCACTGTTATAGACTATAATTTGTTTTCTGTGACTAGTGTCGTTTGACTACATTACACTACAATTGGTATGGTGCTTTATATTAGCATCTTCAAAAGGTCCGTAGTTAACAGGTAACTGATGATGATGTATTGTTTTAATTGTAACTATCTAAAAAGCAATTTTGCACAATCCATATAAGCTTTGTGGTACGTGACAATGAATGTACATTTATTTTTGAGTTGACACCTACCTCTATTTTTAAGTTTTCGTGCATAATTATGGGCGAATAATCATAGGCGAATAATCATATATTGCGTGCAGGAGGAGTAGCGATACATTTTTGATTTAATATGGCCTTATTCGATATCTTGAATAATCCATGGTGATAAATCCTTCTACTGAGAAGGAATAGCATATCGTGATTTTCAAAAATAGCTCTTATAGTTTACTAGTATAAAATAGTCAACTGAGAGATGGACGGACAAATGTTAACATATCAACCAATATTGTCTTCTGGCGTAAGAAAAGGCGGTTAATGTATATTATCCGTAGAATAGTCTTACAAAATTAACTTTACTCACTCTGACAATATATATGGTCAGGTGTATTTATATCAAGATAGCGTCAACATAATGCAATAAGATAACCATTGGTTAATAAACTATACAAATACGCGAGGAAGCTGAAAACAAAGTCAAATTTAATTGGCAGCTTTTGAGATTTAAATGTGTAGGATATGCAGCATCAAAATGTGCAAGATATAGGTCTCAATGACCTGACAGCCATGGTTACACGCCAATCGTTTCTTCAATAACAGAGAGGAAATTATAGAAATAAATTCAGAGCATTGTCTTGTTTTGTTTGTTTCATATCTGCCTTAAAAACATTTTCTTCTTGTTATCAATATATAAACAATACAACTGTATTGTGAGCTTAGAAATGCATAGTTTGAAGCAAGCATAATAAACTTAAAAATAAATTAAACTGTAACTTTATATTCAATATAATACAATGGCTAAAATTCGTTGAATACATATTTTAATGAATATATACTTATATTTTAATAATAAAATAAGAACCATACGAAATGAATACCTTCAACTTTAATGAATGAGACTATATATTAATACTTACAAATGCTTGTATCTGCTTTTCTTCCTGAAAAAATATAACAAACGTGATATTAAAAACGGGGAATCAAGCATCGCTTATCAGGGTCTCAAAAGGGAAAACAAACAAATGCGCAAATTACAATCAAAACATATGCAGCTACCGCAGGAGTCTGACGTTTTATCAATAAAGTACGGCAAAATCGCTGACAACACGAAATTAGCCTTATCGGTAATATAAATAAACACAAGGAATGCAAGCGTAACCAAAACCCTTCACTCGATTCGACCTTTTCTCACGAGTCTTTTACCGCTTTAGAATCGCAAGAAGATTGAAAACGTACACATATACATTCCAAAGACAGGTATGTACCAACGCATAACTCTTAAATGACCATGTTTTGATACCAATCGGCGATATAACCTTTATTTTCACCATTACGGTCACAATCCCTTTCTAGCAAAATCGATCAGACGGAAGTATCTCATTCTACCAGTCTCTACCCAGCAGTAAATATGCTGATTAACATGATGAAAGTAATTTCACAAGATAAAATGTTTATCTTGCTTTTTATTTCAGATTGTACGATTTCAAAATTTTATTTAAATTTCCAGAACTGAAATATATTATCAAAATTCTGATAGCAGAAATAACGATTGATGACGTCGTGACACTTCAACTAATTAAGACTGTTGCTGGACAGATTCTTCGCCGAGTTCGGTACAATTATTAGACACTAAGGCATATTTACTGCAGGGTAGAAACATCATAGTAGAGGATACAGCATACGTGATCACCTTTCATAGAGATTCAAACTTGAATTTATTAGAGCATTTCATTACTAGGACTTTAATAATTTACTTTGTCGATTCTTCTTAGACTATTTTAAGATTTCATTTTTAAAACCGTAAGTTATTTGTTTTATTTGTACATTGTCATGCAGGGAAATAAAATATTAGTTAAATTTTACAAAGCTTGTTGTTTTCACGTTTTTAGAACCTAAACTCATAACACTATATACGTTAGCTTATCCCATACAAATTCCTCATCGATACTAACCAAATAGTAACCTCGGGGAGTCAGTGACATTCATTGTTGCATTATGATCTTTTCTAACCACTATGAATTTCAACATTGCTAGTTGTATCTACTCGGTATGTGTATCGATATTGACTTAAACCGCGGGAATAAAATAGCAACGATTGAAGCAGTGCCCGTTTGATAGGCAAGAAAACCCCGGGGACATGGGTCATGGTCAAAACATTGACAACAATACAGAATCCCCTCTACGTGAGTTGTAATTTAGCCTTCAAAGTAGCATGGACGGAGTAGTGACAACGAACTATTTCTACGGACGGAAAATTTCTGACTACCTCCAAGGTATAATCAGGGGTACATTAAGCAAACTTTTAGATATTATGATGTGTTTTTTGTGGAATTGGGTGTGGGGTAGAATGTATATTTAACTATATTGTTAATTTGGACTGTTAAATATAATGGTTATTACCTATGCAACCTAATATAAACAATTCGACAATAATAGAGTAAGTATGGTCACAAATTTAATTTATCCCTGCTCTTTTTTTAAACTTGTTCGAAGCTGTTGATACATGTGCTAAACCTTGATTTTGTTATAAATCGTTTTGTTCTAAATGATAAGATGTAGCACACAGCGTTAGCTAACATATATTTTGGGACGAAACAAAACTAACTGCATTGCCTTCCGATGCTTATAATGTTAAGGGGATATCAGTCAGACATTTCAAGGTGCGTAAGAGCTGAATGGGCAATTATATATTACATTAATCACATCCTGAAAAACAAGCAGTATAATTCATTATTCCGCACACGTGTCCGTTCGTATGTATTCACTGAATGAAATATGCTACATTTTTTCTTACGATAGCAATAAATAAGGGATGTAAACAAAATATAAACTTGACAAGGGTTTGAAAACAATCTTTCCGCTGTAGATTATAAAAGATAATGTAAGTTTTGGCGAATAATTATTTTTCATAAATATGTGCGTCTTATAAGCCATATAATAACATGATGAAATGAATGAGTTTTCACTAATTTATTAAAAGGAGATCTAATGTTACTTAATATTTTTCCTTCTCTTTTTTAATTCATTCTTCCTAAAAGAACAATACATATGATATTAAACAAGAATATATAAATTCCACTTCTTTTATCTCAAATAAATCGCTTAATTATATATCTTAATCAAATCTTGAACAAACGGAATTCATTAATCCAAGCATATGTTCTTTCGTATGTATTTACTGATTAAAGGATGTTGCTTCTTGTTCATGCCAAAGCAATAAAGACTTTGCGATACAGAAACAAAATATGAACTTGAGAAGGGTATAAAGGCAATCATTCAGTTGTAAGTTGTAATAGAAAATGTAAAATTTAGCGACTTTTTTTTTTCTTACAAATATGCGTCTTAGAAAAACATATAATAACTTTAAGAAAGGCATGAATTTTACTTATTAATTAAAGGTGGTTATTATTATACTTACTCTTTCCTTTTTCTCTCTTTCTTCCTGAAATAACAATACGTATTATATTAGACAAGAATAAATCGCTGAATTTCATATCTTCTGTACTTACTTTATCCTGAAAACATATAAATTAAGACGCTGTACACGTTAAAGCCAACTAATATCGCTTATTTCTTTGACAAAATATACAGTGCGCTACTGATTACAAAAACAATTAAAACGGCTTAAAGCCCATCATCAAATCTAAATTGCCTTTGTGCACATTGTTTTGTTATTTTTACACATCATTCGCTTTCAAACTGTGCATATAATTATCGAGTAACCCATCTCTCCATGGATACGTAGACCGATAAAAGAGACACATACCGTTGGTTGGTTCAGGAAATTGGCCAGAGAAATACGAATATTTATTTATTCTCAGAATATAAATAAGTTTCCAATGATGCTCATCGGATTTTTTCTTGAACGACATTAATTTTAACTTTGTTTAATAAATCAGAGATGTGTAATTAGTACTGGATTAGTTTATATAATTACAAATTTTGTATTGGTGTTGATGCTATTTGGAAAAATAGATCTAAAAGACTAGATGCCATTAAAAAATGAATGAAAAATATGGTTAATTAAAGAGTTTTAAGACGGTTGTTTGTGTCATTTTTATTTTCGTACAGCATAGCCTTATATGATATATTTATCAAAGTTAATAAGTAGTACACGTGGTAATTTGTATTTCAACAAAATATACCAGACAATGTTAATTTGCGTTAATAATAAGAATGACTAAAATCAGTATACATTAGAGCGGTCAACTTGTTTCTATCCGCTAAATTAGCTCTGTAAAGTCCCAAATTTACACTGTTAATGTTAGCTTGTATAGTAGAATATGAAAGATGGGTAGATCATTGTCTATTAGTATAATGCTTTTTCATTCGGCATCCTACTTCCATGGATTCGGTATGACATTTTAATCTTATGATATGCTATCAGGTTACTTGTAATAAACGAAAGACTCAACAAGCATGGGAAACGTTTTGCGTAAGAGCTAGAGTAGGATGAAAACGTTATAACACTTTTACTTGAGGCGATATTTTCTGATACTCCTGGTGCATGATTTTAGTTAATTTCGTAATTTGTATCCATGGTTTTAAACTGCATTGAATATATTTAATAATAAACAGTAATTGTCCTTGCTCTGCTTAGATGTCAAATTATATATGATCAATCAGTAGATGTTTAAGTACATGATGATAATCAGTAACAATGATCGTAATAATACGATTTAAAATATGCCTCTGGCGCCGTTTCGCAATGACAAATGTAATTTAGAGGTTTCGCTAATACTTATCTGATTTTCCATTGGTTGCGAAATGTCAAATGAATATGCATAATTCATAAGACTAAATAGTGTATGCTGTCACATGGGCTGTATTGCGAAGTACATTCCGTGTAAATAATAAAACATTAAGCATAAGCTTCAGTAAGGACAATTTAGTCATTTACTCTTATTGTATTTCTAATTTAAGTCTGCATACATGTTTTATGTTATGTTTTGATATTCAACAAGACACACACACACATATGTGCGTGTTTTCTCAAAATCAGAGGTCGAAGACCTATATCGTTGTTTCCTACATTAGAATGATAAAACATGTATAATGCCGATCAACGATGACACGTACACAAAGACTATAATTACATATTGACTATTTACAACGTAATGCTTGTTATTCGATACCTTAATTACTTAAGCATTCATGACACTATGAGCGATACATTCAATCAAACGACTTGAAAAAGCATAACGATAAGTGGACCGACTTGATAATTGTTGGGATGGACTTCTGCCTTTAAAGGAAACTTTTACATTGATAGTAACTTGAGCGAGAAATATTATTGTGATATTTATGGTCCAAAATGCGAGGCATGCAGTAAATGCTTGGACTGTGAAGAGAAGTTTAGCCAAACATTTCATGCGACGAGTTCGAACTCGAACCAATTTGTTTATATATAATAAAGTCATACAAGAACGTGTCAACATAAGCATAAAAAGGTAAAAGAAAACAAATTAAAACTTTCGATGGTCCGGTTGAGCACAAAAATGCATAAAAATAAAGAAAAAATAAATAATGCCATGACGCGAGTTAGAAACACTTTAATTTTTGTTGTCTGGCGGGAGTAGTAAAATAACATTTCCACAAAAAACTTTTTAGAACATGAAAGAAATAAAATTAAGAGTAAGGATGTGCGTGTTGGAAAAGAAAAGTGCCAATACAAAAAATGAAATGTTAATAATTGGATGTTGCTGCTCTCGAGTTAATGTTTGGCAAACGTTAATATTTTATAATTTTGAGAAAAAAAACTTTACACGCAAAATTAAAAATGTAGAAACGAAACATTTGTTATAAATTGGCTGAGCGAGATTCAAACAATTTAACTAAAATCGGCAAGTATTCTTTAGTAAATATTATGCGGATAGCGGTTCAGGACTACAAGAAAGTTTTAACATAATGTTACGTGCTTAGGCTCGAATAAGCAGCAACACAGAAAGAGTGGAAACTAACAAGCTTGTAAAATTTAACAATAAATTTATTAAGTACAAAACTTTTCATAAAAGATGATAAATAAACTTACAGTTTTAGAGAATCAAGCCCAAAAATATTCCAATAATGGAATTGCAAAACTCCTGATAACTAAATGTCCAAATAGTTCCAGGATCGAATCTTGACGATGTAATCTAATATGGACGAAGGTGTCATGTGATTTAGTCACTTCATGTTTTTATAATAATCCAAATGAAAATCTATGAGCACATATTCTTTTCCAGATAAATAAAATAATTCCTTTTGCTCCAACAAATTTACACAATTTTCAATATAGCTAAAAACTCAACTTCTAATTTAAAGCCCAGAGATTCTACTACCTTTAACTTCCAAAACACAGATATATATATATATATATATATATATATATATATATATATATATATATATATATATACATATATATATATATATATATATATATATATATATATATATATGTAATTCCCTCATAAACAAACGGGGTCACGTGATTCTGGAAGGTCATAGAATGAACGTACAATCATAAAAACACATACACATGAAATGACCCAGAAGATGTCCTTGGATTTAGCCAATCGTTCTAGAAGCTTGTTGACACTCTCTGAAGCAGGGTCAGAAATGACACTGTTGTTTACAAATAGAGTCTAGGTCAGCCTGAATTTTCCAGAATAGATATCTCCCAATTAATGAATTTTAAATGACAAATTTGAATTTAACAATTATAAAGAAATAATTTAAATGAAATAGACGTAACAAAAATAACTATGAAAAAATTCTTAACAGTAATTACGATGCAGCGGATTTCGAATCCTGAACTTTTCTTTGGCGACCAGGATATATATATATATATATATATATATATATATATATATATATATATATATATATATATATATATACGATTACAGCAGTTTAAATAAAAGCGGCAAGTACTGTTTAATGTACACCATGGGGATTGTGGTTCAGAACTACAACAACATTGCTTTAATTTTCGTGTTCGTGAATAGTTTGTAACACAGTGCTCAGTATGTATAACCTGTCATTCTGTTCCATTGTCTCCAGAATTTAAAGCATTTTTATCAGTTTTTGAATGTAAGCATGATATCGACCATATGCACATCAAGCAAATGTAAAAACGAAGATACTAATTTGTCATTCGGAATAACTGTTACAAAATATGGCATACACATTCAAACTATGGTTTAATTATACTTACCCACACATATTATGTTATGTGGCCTAAATTGGAGACCCTTCTGCTCCGTGGTTTTCAGAATACCTCTAATTTTACGGAGAGTACTTTAAGTTTACTCAATATTAACTTAGAACCCTGTTTTACCACAACTTGAAATCCTAGAACGAATTTAGTATCGGGACATTTCACAATATCACCATCATTCAATAAATCATATTGTCAAGTCTCAGTTATAGCAACTATTATAAATATAGGAGATAATTAACATATTAAAAAATCAGAGGTCCTATATTGCAATCGCTTGTTTCCTATATTAACATGATACATTATATATATATATATATATATATATATATATATATATATATATATCTGTCTATCTATCTATCTATCTATCTATGTGTGTGCGTGTGCGTGTGCGTGTGTGTGTGTGTGTGTGTCTTAATTAACAGTATACATAGTGTTTCATGCCGATCAACGTTGACACGTACACAAAGAATATTATCACATATTGACTGTTTAAAATTTAAAGCTTGCTCATCGATTCCTTAAGCATTCGTGACACTATGAGTGACATATCTAATAAATGAGCTGAAAAATGTCAGCAGAACCCAAACTAGATTGATATCAGGTCTGCCTAAATATTTCAAAGACCAACGTGTGCAGACTAAATACTGTAACTATGGGTGAGTACCCTTCTTCGAAAGAAGTTTGAGCTTATTAGATTTTATCCCTTGCACTTGACCATGTTTCCGTTTAACTTTTATTCATTAACGTAATGCCTCCAGCAGGGGTACATGAAATTTTCATTGATCACAAATTCATGTATTATTATTATTATTATTATTATTATTATTATTATTATTATTATTATTATTATTTACGGTTTTCAAAGAAGGTCATTTTGAAAGAACAAGTAACAATACATAAATCATATTAGTAGTTGATAATATCATGTATTGGTTACAATTCCCAGATTATATCTACTGTTTTCGACATCTGAGCGAGCGATACGACAATGTTTCAAATTTCAATTTTAGTCCCGGCTAAACATATTTTGAGTATTTTCTAGTGTTTGAAAAACTGAGGTTCAACCATGATACCGCGTTATAAGCGGGTTTGCGAGTTATTGTTGCGAGAATTATAGTGAAATGGTGTATTCGATGACGTTCTGAGGATCATTTGGACTATTTACTATCTATGTATCCATATATATGTTAGAATGTTACCATTTATAGTTATTATGGTCAACAATTTGCATTTTGATTACTTTGTTTTGAAACATATTTGCGCTAGTAAGACCTTGTTTATATATATATGAACTTAACTTTTTAATTATTATTCATTTTAATGATTTTGGTGATTAAAAATAAGAATAGCCTGGGCAAAAACCAATGTCACAAACATAAACTTTTCCTTATTGAGGCATGCGCACTTTAACAACAACGGGACTATGCAATACTGGAGTTACTCATCCCTATGTTTTGATGAATATGATACGGCAGTGTTGCCCGTATGTCTAAAACTGTATTTATGATACTGTAACAATTCTAATAATTCCATTTTCCTTATTTTGACCTTCAATTGTAAGATCCAACAGATCATGTTAGTGACATTAATTATTTTGAAAATTAAAAGTTACCTTTTCTTGATACCCTTCAACTCCCCCCAGCATGTTCGCTGGTTTGAGTTTTGAGTAACACCCTTGTTGTAACAAAAATGTTTGTTTTGGTGTAGTGTTTCCCTGTCCACCCATGTATTTTGTATATTTTGTTTCCCATTTATGATTAGGAAAAAAAATATTTTTTCAGAGTTATTCTTTGTTTGTATCAGTATTCTTAGTTGTATTATCGAAAAAGATTTTCCGAATGGTACACCCTACCCTCTACCAGTGCCGGTTTTGGGTATTTCCTACACCTTGGTGCTTCGGTGTGTTATAGTTTCCTTTTCAGTTAATCTTTTAATAAGGATTGTACACTCCTCCCTGAGAATTATTTAAATTCCAGGGCTGATTTCATTTCCTTTCTTCCCTTTTGAAGTATCGCGATGTGACTTTGCCAGAGTCAGATTTGTCCATTTGTATATGCTATATTGTGAGTTATTTTTTGTTCTTGTATTGGACACAATGAAATAATATTTGTAATATTTGTTTCCTAAATTTTCCAAGTATTGTTCTGTAAAAAAATATTCTAAAAGATATAGTATGTTTTTTAAACTAGATGAGTTTCTTGATACGCATGATTGTTATGGTGTGTTTGCGTGGGAAGGGGGATTGTGGGTTACAGATGTAGTTCAGGCATTACGTTTTGTGTTTATAAGGACCTTAGCCCTTGGGATCTTGTTGACGATCCTTGTCTTTGCTCCTTAGCTCATTGGATCGGAGAGGTATTTGCTAAGATAGAAGAAAATATAACAGGTGTAGGTTGCCTTTGAATTAATTTTGTAAAATATAGGCTGTCTTTAAAATTTGATATGTAGAGGGCTTGATTTGATAACCCTGTACATTCAATTATTTCTCAGGAAAGGAGTTTCAATTTTGTTTCGTTTATCAAACGAGTTTTTAATAGTTTCCACTTTTGTCCTATAATTAGAGAGTTGTAGTGACTGTACATTCTATTTATAAATGTGGTAATGGAATTATTGATTTTCTAGTCGTGGGAAAATGTCGTATGCTTCCGACTGTTGGTCCCCAGTTTTAGTTTATTTTCTAGAGTTTCTCCTTTGTTTGGGCTGCCATTGTATGGGTGAGTATGGCAAGGTATTTTGCTCGCGTCGAAAAGTGTGTCGTGTGTCGGTCAACAATCCGGCTGTGTCACGTGCTTTCTTTCAAGGTAAAGAAATTCAAGTGTAGAATAACATTTAGTATTGTAGCACCAGTAACAACAGAAAAAAAAAGTTTAAAAACACACAGAGGCTCGCGTTATATGAGCCAGCCTCTGTGTGTTTTTAAACTTTTTTTTTCTGTTGTTACTGGTGCTTTTCAAGTTAGACATTTCAACTCTCCTGTATGTCTTTTCCGGCTATATTTTTGAGGTTTTTATTATTTGTATTCATGCTAATTTATTGTTGTTGTTGTTGTTACCAGCTCTTGTGAAAAGTGGAATTTTGTTACAATTGTGTGTTGGTGTGTTTGGGGGTTTTCACGACATGTAAATTGTAGTATCTTATTTTCTTTACCAGACAGGTGCTACATGGGCTAGCCGGTTTGGCTTTTACGTTGATTTTTGTTGTTATTTTTGTATATTTTATTATTATTCCTATTGATACTGGTGCCTTTTATTCTTTCCATTTCGGCTCTTCACTTTATATATTAATTAAAATTGTGATTGTATTTTACTAGTGTTTATATATTAATTAAAATTGTGTTTGTATTTTACTAGTGTTTATATATTAATTAAATTTGTGTTTGGGGTTGTTTTTTTGCCTTTTAGGCTCAATTTTATTACTCTACTTTTCATTGTTAGTTGATACTGCTGATTTTTAATCTCCAGTTCCTGTGTTGATTTAAAGTTCTGTTTGTCTTTTGCTAGTGTTTTTTTTTGTGGGGAGGTGGGGGAGTTGCCTTTTCAACTTTTTTTGGCGTCGGACTAGCTTAAGTGTCTCTCTTTCTATCGTATCTTACCCTACATGGGCACCTAAATGTGAGTCTTTTTTCAGTCCCGTTCTTTGTTTGATATGTCTGTTTGTTATATATCTGGTTCTGACCATGTGTGAACAATTGTCTATCTATAAATTTCTGATTCTTTAGTAAAATGTTTTTAAGTCTGTTTATTTGACACGGCAAAAGGAGGAGACGAATATATAGGTTTCTTAGAATTTTGTTTGTTATTATTTCTCTGGTATCCATGTCGGTTGTTTTTTTTTTCCAATCGCAAATAGTATATATTTAATTAATTCCTGGCATAGTTTTTTATTGTTTATCTTTTGTGTGTATTGTAGCATATTGTGGTCAAAGATATATGTTGTTCTCCTTATTTATTTTTTAAATTTCTTTTCTTTTGTCATATAGTACCTTGCATGTTAATATCAAGTTGTTTTTATTGTCAATAGTTGTTTTTTCTACACAAGGGGCACGTGTTGAGGTTTTTTCATGACGTTACTTTGAAAGGCCATTTCCAGAGTCCACCAGGCGTCATGAAGATACTCATAAATTTTGGGTTTTTTCTTTGGGTTTTTTAGTTTTGTCTAATTTTTTATATTGTGGTCCAGTTAAAGTGCGGGTTATTTAACTTTATTTTATTGGATTATAGTTTGGGATGTATTATTAATTCGTACATTTCAGTTTAGTATTTAGTATTCAATATTCTGTTCTGTGTTCTGTATTCTTTTAGGACTTTGGTTTTTCTGCAGGCAATTATAGGTGGTGCTATTAGTTTTGTTATATTATTATTATTGTATAATTCTTTTATTATGCGGCACTAAAAATCCGAACCAACAGGTGTATATATGTTTCCATGGGAGTTTAGGCGGATATTTAATTTGTCAAGGCAGTTGGCTGTTTCTTTCAGTTCTAGATTTGTGATGTATATCCCTCCTCTGTCTTTTTCCTTGTGTAATGTGAAGCGAGATATTTTGCATATCTTGTTCCATATGAAGGTATAGATTGCAGATTCTATCTTTTTTATGTAATAAAGTTCAAAGTCGATTATGTTAAATTCGTGCCATATTGAGTTAAAAAGGTATGTTCTAGCTATTTGCATTCTTTGTAGGAGGGTGAGGTTTATTACATTGCAGACTGTTTTATGTTTGAATTTTTTTCAATGCATTATTTGATTCACCTTTAACATTTTATTGTTTTTGCCAAGGTATATTCCAAGGACTTTAATATGGTCTTTAATTTTTATCTGTCGGTAGTTGGGTGTTATTTTTGTTCCAATTGCCGATTAGTAGCATCTCTGTTTTATCATGATTGATATCTGATATCTGAACCCGAGCGAGGCTTCACTAAAATGTTTGAATGAATTGTTTTGTTTCTGTAGAAGGGAATGTTTTTTACTTTTTTTGTAGGAGGGTGAGTTTTCTGACATTGAAGTCTGTTTTATGTTTGCTATTTTTTTAAATACATTATTTTATTCATCTTTAACATTTTATTGTTTTTGCCAAGGTATATTCCAAGGACTTTAATATGGTCTTTAATTTTTTTCTGTCGGTAGTTGGCTGTTATTTTCGTTCCAATTGCCGATTAGTAGCATCTCTGTTTTATCATGATTGATATCAGAACCAGAGGGAGGCTTTACTAAAATTTTTGAATTGTTTGATAAGGTTTGTATACGATTCATGTGTTGTTATTAAGTTCGATCGATCATCGACATGTAGGAATGTTTTTATTTGGTTTCTGTAGTTTGGAATGATTTTTACTTTTATATCATTATCATTTTGAATTGTTCTGTTTAGTGCTTTGATTCTAGTTATATAGAACACCATTGATAGGGAGCATCCTTGTCTGACTGATCTGGTAATGTTGAATGGTTCGGTTTGAGTCCCATTAATTTGTATTTTTGATTGTATGTTGTTATATACAGTTTGCATCCAACTTGTAAAGTTTTTCCCAAAGCCATTTTTCTTTAGTGGAGCAAGTATAAAATGTATCACTATCTTATCGAACGCTTTCTCGTGATTTAAGAGAATTAAGACGCCATTTTTTCCATTTTTATTCATTTATGCAAAGATTGTTTTTATTGATAGTATAATGTTTGATATTTGCCTCCGTTCCTCACCACATGACTGGTTGCTTAGTATTATGTCGCTAAGAGTGTTTTTTAGCCTGTTTGATAATATGGTGCTAAGAATCTTTTAATCTAAATTTAGGAGGGAGATTGGGCGCCAGTTGTTTAGGCTAAAAATATCGCCTTTGTTTTTATAGGTAAGGTTCATAAGTCCAGTTTTCATTGATTGGGTCATTTCTTTGTTTTTAAAAATCGCATTGTAAAGTTTTTGAAGCAATGGACTAATCACATTTTTAAAATTTTGGTAAAATTCTTCCGTTATCCTGTCTAGCCTTGATACTTTGTTCTTGGTTTGTATTTCTATAGCTCTTTCTGTCTCGTCTTTTGAGATAGGCTGTTCACACATATCTTTATCACGTTTTGAAATGGTGGGAAGATTGATGTTCTCTAGGTAGTTATTTATGTTTTCTTTCGGTATATTTTTGGATCATATAGTAGTTTATATTAGTCTTTTACATTTGATAAAATGCCACTTATCGTTTATATTCTTGTGTTGTTTTTTTGAGTTTAATAAGTGATTTTTCATTTAAAAAACAACAACTGTGTTTTGAACTTTTTAAAGTTTCTGGAGTAAATATTGTGACGAACCAGACAAAATTGAGTTACCAAGTGTTACTCCAGTCTTGAAAGTACTAGTGGCATCAATTAAAAAATATTTACGAATGGAACTGATGCGTCTCAGCTCAAGATATGCAGCCTTGCATATGTTCATGACATGCTGGTGCAATGTGAGAGTACTGTCTAGAGTAACACCTAAGTTTGGTACTGACTGAGAATTTAATGTTGGTGTTGCTGATATGTATCGTCTGAGGTAAAGGATGTGAATAAGAAAGTTTTTGTGTTGTGATCAGAATATCCTCAGTTTTATCATCATTCATCTGCAGCTTGTTACATGTCATTCATGATTTCAGATCAGAAATGCACATCTCTTCTCCATGCATGGTAGCATCAGCTTCAGTTGGGTGGCTAGACTTGTATATTTGGGTGTCATCAGTGTACAATTCGTGCGACGCTGGGTGATTATCTGTGACATTTGAGAGAAGCTGAGTGTATAGAATGAAGATAACAGGTCCAAGAACAGACACCTGTGGAACACCACAACATATGTCAACTGGACTGGAATTTATTCCATTTGCAGATATAATGTGTGCCCTATTGACTAAGTAGGACTTGAACCTATGTAAGTCTATAATTTGAATACCAAATATATGCTGGAGAAGGTGAAGTAATATAGCATGACCTATTGTGTATAATGCTGCAGACAAATCCATGAGGGTGAGAACTGTAATCGTTCCATAATCCAAAGCAGAGAAAATGTCATTAAATACTTTCAGAAGAGTAGTTTCCGTACTGTGGCAAGGGCGATATGCAGACTGTACATTGCTAAAAGGACTGTTTGAATTCAAATGAGATACAAGTTTGGTTAGAGCAACCTTTTCTATGATTTTTTTATATGAGTGGAGATTATAAACAGAGCGGTAGTTCTTTAAATCTTATGGTCTAGTGCTGGTTTCTTCAGCAGAGGCTTTACGATGGCAGTTTTGAAAAATAACGGGAATTCCCCCAATGATAGAGAGATATTAATAACATCAGTTAGTGAAAACAATATTGGGTCTAAGCACTCAAACAGCAGTGATGTCGGAAATGGATCAAGTTCAAAAGACTTTGGTGCACTCTTCATCACGATTGTCCGTACTAAATCAATATACACGGGTTCAAATGCTCCTAACTTTTGTCGCTGAAATTCTGCATCATGACTGTATGGTGACGTGTCAGTTGAAATTGTGCTGTCAAACGAATCTCTAATGGATAATGTCTTGCATATGTAAGTGTCTGAAAGCATCAATTAGATTAATGTTTTCTATCATTTCTTTTAAAACTGCAGTCGATTGTTTATCATTGGTTGTAATGGGTCTGTCTATCTCATTTAGGCAGGCGTTGATGTCGCCCATTAGTATAGTTCCTTCTTGCCTGTAGTTTGATATATAATCCTAGAGGCTGCTTAAGAAGGGTAGTGTTTGGATACGTCTGGCTGGTGAGCATATGTCTATGATGTGCATATTGTGTGCTTGTATGTGTAACATTCTTCCATTAAGATATGTAAGAGTTGTGTAGCTTTTCCAATTGTTTTGTATGTGTTGGTCTTTGATTATGAAACCGACTCCTGAACTAATATGTAGAAGATATTTTTGTATAATAAAAATTACATCAAGTTTATCATTTATATAGTTTATAAGTTTTTGTTTTATGTTATGCATTTCTTGGAGTGCTATGATATCATAGGATTGTATTTTTTGTATATGTTCTACACCTATGATTATATCAATGCCTCTAATATTTATGGATGCGAGCTTTAGAGCATTTTTCTCATCCATTTCTTAGAGGTACCTAATTTTCAATTTTTTTATTTGAATTTGTTTCTTGAGCTGCTTATTTATGTTGAATTAGTTTTTTTAGGTTTGGGTTTTCATCCAGTGGGATTGGTTGTTGTTGTGGTTGTTTCGGTTGTGGCTTTTTGTTGTTGTGATTTCTCTTCTTGGGGCTGGATAGTGGCGTTATTAAGTCACAATCCTTTGGTTCCAGGGTTTGTTTGGTTGACAGGATATAGTGTGTTTTTGGTCTATTCCCAGTCACCCATTGTCTTACATTCAGGTCGATGGTTTTTTAACAGCAACCGAGACCGGACGACTATATTAAATAGCACTCGGTGAGTGCATAAATAACTGATGGATGTGGCATTCATTCTTTCCCCCAGGGGTAATTAATTATCCCGCAGTGCAGGAAACTTATACAGTGCTACATGTCCCTAGTGGATGGACAGCAATATAATTCAACTTGTCTCTCTGTCTCATTCGTGCCATCACATTCACAGTTCCATCTATCACGAACATATGACGTACAGGACCACTCTGGACCGAAATAGCTGCAACCACGTGAGACACCACCTTTGCACCTGCAGCACTTAAGCAGCCATTTTCAACTACAGCCCAGCAGCCCCGATTACCAGCCATCCTCGCAGAACCCATCAACCAAAAGCATTTACGGGTATTTAATAACTCTGTGCTGTACTTCCTATACTTTCTGAAATTAATCTATACTGACTTATTTTACTAAACAGGATCTAGGTCACACACTACATTATTCCTGGATTGTATCTGTACACGTTGTTTTTCAAACACCTTTTGTTTGATTTGCAATCTGGCGAAAAAATATAGGCAGATATTTAATTTCATAAAACCAGTAAATATTTTTATATGTTAAGTATCATTAAATTCATTAAAACACAAACCGAAAATGAGTCAAAGAAATCCCATCAAACAAGTGATGAACGCCAGGCAGGCAAGGAATAAACTAATAATTTTTGTTGAGAAGCAAAGTAAGTGCTTAGACGGGTATCCAAAATTACCGAAGGATTTGTTACACGCAACTGAAGTAAGCATTACTCACACAAAAAGTTTTTTTAAGTTTGGATTCATTGGTTTTGTTTAGATCGTGCAGATCGAAGAATCCAGCTGGTTTCCTACACTAAAGCTATTTCACCTAATTCTCTGAATTTAATCACAGGAAGCATCTATATGCATAAATCCTTGTTGTAGAATTCATAACTAAATTTAAAATTAATTCAAAAAATTTCTCAGAATCATACCATTACCGGCATTTTTCTTTCAAAAAATGGAAATCGAATTGGTTAGGAAATGATACTAGCAGTGTGACACCCGTAGAAACAGCCATTACGGACAAACCGACTAAGGAACAGATTCTGGACATGAATGATGATTTCAACCCAGGACACAGAAAAATGCCACCGAAAGCTATTAGATCGAAGCTAAATGCATATTTTAGAACGACACTACATCTCAATATCATATTGGCACACCACCCTGATGGATGCCAATTACTAGCTTTGGGGATATATGGACAAGCACCACGACAGGTAGAAGTGCTGGCGACCCTGCACGCCATGCACTTAGACATAGGGAAAATAGAGGCTCTACAAAAACGTTGGTCTAAAAAGATACATGCTATACTCAAAGGAGCGGAATATACCATATCTAGATGTGCCACGATAGGAGTGAAATGAATAACAGCAACAGTGACAAAGGCGCAACTTTTCGAAAGAGAAGTGGGCCCAAGATGATGGAAGCCCATATAAATGGACTTGCGCTAGAGATTGACACCGCATAATTCATTAACAAAGTACAGCAGAAACTCAAAGCCACGGTAAAATACTACAAGATGGAAACCATCTAGGGTTGTGTCCCGATATCTTCTGGAGTACGAATGCTGACCATGATATTTTACTAAACAGGATATAGGTCCCACACTAGATTGTTTCTGGATTACATCCGTACACACTGTGTTTCAAACACCTTCTGTTCGATTTGCAATCAGGTGAAATAACAACGGTAATTATTTCCTTTCACAAAAACCAGTAAATTAATTTAAAGTGTTAAGTATCATTAAATTCATTAAAACACAAACCAAAATGAATCAAACAATTCCCATCAAACAAGTCATGAATGCCAGGCAGGCAAGGAATAAACTAAACTTGTGCAAATTAAACCTTAAAATGGATCACGTGAATTGAAATCAAAATAGAACCCCACACCACCCAAATGTGTAGGCCATATAGAAACAGCCCAAAGCCCTCAATACAGGGATGTGACTAAATTCAGGCTAAGATGTCACTCAACACCCGATTTAGAAACAATTACAAAAAGCAACGGGAAAACGTAATCAGTTCTCGCCCGTAGAACTAAATTTATTTTACAGCCCCCTGGTAAATGAAGAATTAGATTTAACTTTAGAACCAGGCCATCCAATACGACGATTAACGAAATCATCAAAAGATGCAGATCCTGCTACAATAAACAAGACTTCGGGAAACCAGATTAAACAAACTAAGACAGTACCCCTACACCACCACAAGAAAATCTGTAAATACAACCAACCACTCAAAATATCAACCAAACAAAACAAACAAAACACCTAACCAGTACCATATACTAGAACAAACATTATATATTGAAAGCAAATCGACTCAGTTCATTAACTTGTCTACAACCATCTTATACTAGGGCCCTCATGAGTATACATTCTGGTCCTTTCAGGGTAATCCGGCCCACGTGGGAATATATAGGACATATACCAGTCAAAGTCGAAAGACACAATCTCAAAAACAACTTGAAACAAAGAACAACAATAGACAAGAACACCCGAAACCTAAATCCATGCCTAACAAAACTGCTACCAACCCCCTAACGCCCCAACCCATCCAATTCAAAGCCGTACTTAAACTAATAGGGAAACGGAACAAATCGAACATGAATTCCCTAACAAAAAAGACTTAAAGAGGGAGGCTCCCCTATTGATAAAATATATAACCTAAAGAACTACACTATTGGAAACGGCAACTCCCTTACCTACACTCATCAAACAAAGAAGCACAGGTACCCAATTTAGATTAGAGCCATATATAAACCAACCAAGGTTCTGTACAAAACGTATCAAGGTAAATATATTAAAATATATATATTCAAAGAAGCGAGATTAAAGCAACGTTTTAGCATGAAACTAAAAGTATGTGTTTAAAAGAATGAGATCCAGCGAGATTTTCAAAAAAAAAACAAGACACTTATTGATTCAAAGAAAGTCTCAACAAAATATAAAATCTAGCAAAGATGGGATGCACGAGTAAAAATGAAAGTTTCAATATAAAAGTAAACATTTAAAGAATATTTTGATTCGATGAGTTCGAACTCAAACGAATTTGTTTATAAATAATAAAGTCACACAAGAAAGTGTCAACACAAACATGAAAGTGTAAAAGTAAACAAATAACAAAATGTGATGGGCCAGTTGAGAAAAAAAATAAAACATAAAAATAAAGAAATAATAAATAATGAGATGACACGAGTTAGAATCACTTTAACTTGTGCTGGCTGGCGGGAGTAGTAAAATGACATTTCCACACAAAACTCTATTGATAAAATATATAACCTAAAGAACTACACTATTGGAAACGGCAACTCCCTTACCTACACTCATCAAACAAAGCAGCACAGGAACCCCATTTAGATTAGAGCCATATATAAACCAACCAAGGTTCTGTACAACAAGTCAGCACTGGGTACACCTTACTTCAAAGTGTGCCAATAATATTAAATGTCAACAATGCGGAGAGGAACACAAGGGGAAGTACAACAGACAAACACATAAATGCACCAACTGCAGGAAACCCCACCTAGCACAATCACCAGACGGTACGGCCAGAATTAGGGAAAACAAAATCATCAAACTAATGAATACCAAATACTTAACCTATACACAGGCCAAACAGGAAGTAATTAAAACGCAAGGGAACGCACCCATCAAAACTTTAGAATCAAATAACAATAATAAACCTGAAATAATCAAACGTAACAACAAAATTAAAAAACACAAATATTAAACCAAAAACCTAAAAACAAAGATATAGCAACTAAAGAAACACAAACAATCAATCTCGACTACAAACACAATAGAATACAAACTGGAAGGGTAAAATAACTGGAGGAAGTCATTTTTTTACAATCCACACGTATTAGGATGTTGGAACCAATATTCATCAGACATTAAATTAAATATTAAAAAAATTCTAACCCAGCTGAATAGCATTAATACAGTAAACGAACCCAATAGCAATGGCTAATATACCAAATGGGAACGTTACAATATGGCAATGTAAGGGGAAAGATCGATTAATTAATGCTCAAAATAATTAATACTCAGCACAAAACCTTACATCATCTACATTCCAGAAACTAAACTTTATATAAACTCAAAAGCATTGCCACAAATACTATGCTACTCCCCAGACTATTTCCAACATATAAAAGAAGGTCAGGGGAGATGGAGGTGGATTAGATATATATGCAAATAACATCATTCCAAATGCAATAATAATCATCATGATAACCAATAGCAAATAGCAATTCAACAATATAAATTTAATCTCTATTAATAAACAACAGATAAAAAGTCAATTGCAAATATTAATAATCGACTACTCAGGAGGAGATACTAACACAAAGAACATCAAAGCATTTAGGGAAATAATTAAACATAAAAGAGTTGAACAAGCGGTCATTTGCGGAGATTTAAATGCTGATAGCGTGTAGTGTGTGGGTGGGTGGGTGGGTGGTGACGGACAGTAGGGGCAGGTGCATAGCTGACTAGACGAATGAATCCAACCGTACTTAATTTAATATAGTTGACAAAACCAGACTCAATCCGATTGAAAGCACCATGACCGCCATCGACCATTTCCATATGCAGGCCTAACTTGGTACAGGTGGAGGGATGGAGTGCGGATCAAACACACCCCATGGTCAATGACACTTTCCAATAATTACCAGCCTGCAAATGGACGTGCAGCTCGACATTAACACCAAAAACACCAGGTGGAATTATAATAAAGCAGATTGGTCAAATCTTAAAACTCAGTTAATAAATATCAATCCAAACATAACTGGAACCTAATTAAGATCATTACACATTACAAAAAATTACCACATAACATCATTTACATTTTAAAATTAATAAATAAAATATGGGAAATAGGAAAGCTACCTAAAAAATGGAAAACTGCGATAGTTATACCCATCTTAAAACCAAACAAAGATCGCAATGACACCCACTCATCTCCACCGATTTCAGTTACCAGTAATATATGCAAGATAATGGAAACCATCATTTCAAATCGGCTCAAACACCACCTCGAATATAATAAACTAATATCTGAAAACCAATGTGAATTTAGGAACCAAAGTTCCACTACGGACCAACTCATACGATTAGAAACCGCTATATAATTGGCATTCAACTCAAAAAGAAAACCCGACAGAAATGTAATTGCGGTATTCATCAATCTGGATAAAATCATTCGATCTCGTGTGGACCAAAGGCCTAATAGCGAAATTAAATCACTAAGGAATTACGGTATGGATGTATAATTTCATTAAAAATTTCCTGACCGACCGCAAAATAATACCCAGAGTAGGGGACACTTACTGGAAGAACATACCCTTGAAAATTAAACCCCACAAGGGAGTGTACTCAGTCCCACTCTTTTCAACCTAATGATAAACGACCTAGATAGAAATCTGGCATCATCCAAAGTTAATTTATCGCAATTAGCAGATGATAGTGGACTATGGAGAACAGGAAACCCATCCAACCACAAAATTATAACCGAATTACAAGATAGTAAAATGGGCAAATAAATGGGGATTCAAACACTCGCACCAAAAAAATAACAAAAAAAAAACGGTAGCAGTACTATTTAGCCCATATAGCAGAACTAAAAAACAATACCTTAAGTTAACCATAGCCCGATTTATGGGAATCTATTACGATGAACATCTAACATGGGCACCCCACATAGATGAACAAGTTCAAAGATGTAACCGGGACATAAACTTACAAAGAAACCTAAAAGGTACAAAGTGGGGAACAAATCATGGAACTATCCTAACCTTATGCAGGGCTTTAATAAGAGCTAAAGTAAACTATGACTGCCAAATAGACAACAGAGCATCCAAACGTAAAATAGACAAAATACAGAGAAAATCCCTACTGATTAGTACTGGCGCACTGCCAAACAAAATGATAGATACAATACAGAGAAAAGCCCTTCTGATTGGTACTGGCGCACTGTCATCAACCTCCCTAGCTGAGCTGCAAATGTTAATTGGAGAACTGCCGTTACATCTTAGAAGGCAAGAACTTATCCTAAAATATGATGATTTACTATGAACCCATCCAAAAACTCAACGAACTTACCTGGCAATATATAAATGTAATAGACCCTTTATGACAACTCTGGAAAACTCCACCCATATGGGGAAACAAGTTCACGAACTAAACAGCAACTTCCGATAGAAATATTCCAAGCAGAAAACAAAGTCTCATATGACACTGAGCCTTGGAATAAGATAAGCCCAATATTTAATATATCCCTTTCAAACCATGGAAACAAAGATAACCAATACAACTATCTAAAAGCATTAGCTTTAGAAGAAATTAACAACAAAAATCAACCCTATTTGAAAATATACACAAATATATCTAAATTAACAAATCCGTTCAAAACAGCTGCAGCAATGGTAATACCTGAGCTAAATATACAAATGGGGCAGCGTCTACCCAACTACTGTTCCTTATATACAGCTAAATTGTGGGCCATCTTAGAAGACATAAAATGGATTGAGGAAAACAAACCAAAGAAGAAAGTTATAATAAGTGACTCGCTTAGAGTCATAACCTCAATCCAACGTAACACCACAAAATCAAGAGAAAATTTCAGATCCTTTAATGAAACAACTAAGTATAGGCAAACTAAATATAGAATTAATGTGGATCCCATCCCACATAAATATACTAGGAAATGACTTAGCAGAAGAAGTTCCTAAAGAAAAGCTCAATTAACCAAGTTACATGCCATTAGAATATAGTAAATATTAATATATATAGTCTAATTAACACCTTAAATAATACTAAATGGCAAACCGATTGCAATTAAAATCACAAAAGGAGAATATTACATAAAAACATAAAGGAAGTAAATATAAAAAGAAAGCCACTTAGGGGCACAAGCAATGAACAAACAATAATAAATAGGATAATTATAGGTATAATAGCGAGCTGGCTAACAGCTTGGAAAATACAGAGGACTCTTACCACATAACATAAAGTGCTAAAATTGTAACATCCAAGAAGATTTACACAACATCTTCAACGATTGCAAACAAAACCAAAAAGCAAAGGGAAATATTCAGATCAGATCAACAAATCGTACCTGCCCTATATATATATATATATACCCAGAAAATATGCAAATAACAAACAACAACCCCCAATTAGCATATAAAAACATCGTATAATTCATGGTTATATGATACAATATAAACTTATGCTTGAAACGAATTGTCTAATAGGAAACAATAAATAATGAAAGACCAAAAATCTAGGGTATCCATGTAGTAGTAATTGAGAATTCAAAACTATATCAAAGGATTGAAGCAGGAAACAGAGGCACGGGGCGGGAATCACTATCTAAAGAGGAACCCACTTACACTACATTGGGGATTGTAATAAAGTCGTTTCGTGCACTAAGGAACCAAACCAAAAATTAAAGAAGCAAGTCATTAATAACCAAACCAAAAATTAAAGAAGCAAGTCATTAACGCAACAAAACGGGGAGGGGGGAGTTGTGGGATCATACTCAAACCGGTTAATAATGTAACACTCCAGGTCAATAACAGAATAAGTATATATTGAAGAAATAAGGGTTTATAACGACATCAAAGTCAAATAAGGGTAGGAAAAAAACCAACCAAATAACATCAACAAAACGTAAAACATCTGAAAATCAACAGAGTAGGAATAAGAAAGAAAAGATACCAGACAGCGCACCATTATCATCACCACCACCACAATAATAAAAACAGGATTCTCCATCCCCATGCATGGTAGTTATATTGGAAGAAGACTTGGAGGTATCTTCTTCATCTTAGGAAGAAAAGGACGAAAATGAGGAAGAGGAAGAACAAGAGTGTCAAACCGAGGAAGATGACATAGAAATCAGTGGTATCCAATGACGCATCATGGGCTTCGGCATCATAAAGACTGGCAACCTTATACACGCAGTAAAATTCATCGCATTATGGACCTTAAAAAACCATTACCATCACGTGGGCAGTGGGACTACGGAATAAGGATACTCACGACTTTTTACAAAAATTGCCCTCCACAACAACTCTTTTCACCAGGTGATAGAAGTAACGCAACACGTGACACTAAAGCACGACTACAACTTCCATTGTGCCTCAGAAAGAGAACCACGGAGCGGGCAACAAATCATAAAGGCTGAATACTGCCATGGTACCTACAACAAGCCTACCAAAGAATCCTTATAAGGGATACTTTCACAATGGCTCTTAAATACTAATTATCATTTGGCTCGAGAACAAATCATTTTTGACTTAATCAATCTAATTTGACCTGATTCTGACCCGCCATAAAAATGTATTAACGTTACGTTAATTTGGGAATTAAAAAGTGGTTTGACTCTTAAAGCGCGCATCAAGATATATCCAAAAATATGTGTACTGAAGAACTTACTTCGACCAACAAATTTCTTATTGTGACCTTAAATTGTGTTACATGTATTTTTTTTCCTAAATAAACTTTAAAAAATCTCATAGATAAACCGATAACATTACAGATCATGGTTTTACATATAGTGAGTTTCAAGTGTAATTACTAGCAATAAATGGACGTGCTTAGAGAATAAAATACTAACTTGATGCAGTACAGAATGTATACATTTTGACTGATCAATACGCTTGTTGATAGTCTCTTTTTCTGTTTGTTCTCTGTCTGTATGAAATTATTATACAAATGTGATATGAAAACCAATAAACTAAGCTTCAATTATTTAATTTAAATAAAACTGATCAATGAACATGAGCATATTCAAATACAGTATGTCATTAATCTGATAATTGCACTTTTATCACTTATATCGTCTCGTATAAGTGAACAGTGTGCTGCCTATTAATCAAACAATAAAATTGCAGACTAGCCAGTAATGAAATATGCACTTATCACAGTTTATATTATGTTTATGTTTTTTTTTTTCATTTTTCTTTACGTTATAAATAGCAATTTCAAGCGAGCCTAGTTATGGAACACACGTAGAGAATGAAAACCATATAAAAATATATCAAAGGTTTGTAATGATGTGGTTATTGTAGTATAAATGTTGACGTGATGTAAAGCGGAGAGTACAATGCTTTATAACAATAATACTGGTCTTAACATAAATGTATAATTCAAACGCCGATACCAGTGTCAGCTTATAATAATAATTATGTTATTCACATAAATATATAATTCAATAGTCAGTACCAGTGTCACCTTATAATAATAATCCTGTTCTTCACATAAACGTATAATTCAATAGCCGATACAAGTGTCAGCTCATAAAAACAATCCTGTTCTTCAAATAAACGTATACTTCAATAGCCGATACAAGTGTCTGTTTGCATTTACTGAATGTAGTATCGCCAGATTAAAGGATACCATATGAACTAGTTAATAAGCAGTTAAATGGTTTTCAAGATATATATATATATATATATATATATATATATATATATATATATATATATATATATATATATATATATATATATATATATATATATATATGGGTGGGGTGGGGATGGGGTCTGTATCCATACCTAATTAAATGACACTTCATTTGAAAACGGATCTTTTTAAATTTTAATTTGTAAATTTTGTGTAAATTTCTCTTACTATCACATTATTTGATTTTTATCTTAAAAAACGTTAATTGGCTATGGATGTATTTGGTGACTAATAAACAAATATAGAGCATTATTTACAGGAAAAGCTTGTTGACTTCGAAATGATAATTAGATTTCTGAATGGCTGTATTTACCTTGCCTTCGTGGTGTAACTGCTTAGGTTCAATGTTCTCAGTCTTCTGAATAATATAGCTAAGACGTTTCACTTGATGCGTAATATAAAAGTTAACCCTTGGTGTATCCAGTAAGATAAACATACGCCGCCTCAGAACATGAAAAACTATACCAAATTATATATACATTCAGACAAAAGCAGATAGATGCACTTTCTATAAGTGTCATCAGCTTCTGTATCTGGTAGAATTAGAGTATGCTTACCAGAGGAAATTAAATGGCGGATACTAGTTATTCCAAGATAATATCATCATATATATGAAGTGAAGTTCCCTTTATTTACGATCGACACAATGCAGTGTTTCCACTAAGATTCGCACACGTCACCTTTGACCATTGAAAACTGTACTTGTGACTGTTGAGATACTAAATAAAAATTATACATTCAGACACAAGCAAACATAAAGATGTTCTTTCTATAAGTGTGATCATCTCCTGTATCAGGTAAAATTTGTTGATGATTACACTGGTCAACAGTGAAATCATTACTGACTTGAAAAGGCCCTTATCTGTAGTATTTTGGTGTGCCGAACACGAATATAACCGTGATTTTTTTTTATTGGCTATCGTTTTGAAGATATTCATATACCTCATTTTCTATGTTTCACTGTGTAAATTTCTCCAGTAGGACTGCAGCAACATCCGGAATAATGATGTAACATTGCATAATACCATCATGCTCACATCATCCACAGTTGATTGCATAATTTTCTGATGCAATGCAATACTAATGCCATGCGGCTGCTGAAGTAAGTTGACGTCAGCTGTGTACTATACATGTGTAGGCCTATTATACTAATGCCAGGCGGGTGCTGAAGCTGACGTAAGCAGTGTACTATATAAAGCCCAATCAGATAGGTTCAGCATTTAAAATATTTTAGACGTTGTGCGAGACAGTTCAAGATACTGTTACATAAAACTTATTTTTTTATCCATTTACGTACAATAAAGAACAGTAATGCCTCGAAAGTGTGTTAATACCGCGGACAATTTTTGCTATATTTGTGGGGAAGTGACATTTGCCAACCAGAAGAAAAGTATCAATTATCAAGTGAAGAAGGCATATCATCTTTACTTCGGATGCAAGGTTGGTGACCAAGACAAGCCTTGGGCTCCGCATATATGCTGTGCTACATGTACAACAGAGCTTTCACAGTGGTTGAATTGCAAAAGGTCATCAATGCCGTTTGCAGTCCCAATGGTGTGGAGAGAGCCAAGCAACCACCTAAATGACTGTTACTTCTGCTTGGTTCCTCCTCTTTCCGGCGGAATAACGAAGCGAAAGAAATCGAGAATAGTCTACATAAACATTCCGTCTGCATTGAGACCAGTTCCACATGGTCAGGGACTTCCTATTCCAGAACTTCCAGCATAATATTCTCTTGATTCATCTGACGAAGACAAAGGTGAGTCGACCTGTTCTTCTCCTGGTCCATCAGCATGCAGTGATCCAGATTTTCACTGTGGTGCATCATCAACCCCACACAGAATAACACAGGAAGAACTAAATGACCTGATTCGTGATTTGGACTTATCAAAGAACAAGGCAGAATTGCTAGGATCAAGAGTCCAACAATGGAATCTTCTAGAAGAAGATGTCACAATTACTGCATATCGAAAGCGCCACCAGCAATTGGAGCCTTTCTTCAGAAAGGAAAGTAATCTGATATTCTGTTCCGATATTGAGGGCCTCATGAATGCTTTAAAAATCACTCATGACCCACAAGAATGGAGACTATTTGTGGACTCTTCGAAACTGAGTCTCAAGGCTGTGCTTTTGCACAATGGAAACATTCTTCCATCTATTCCAGTAGTGTATGCTGTCCACATGAAAGAGACATACGATAACTTAAGACAGCTACTGAATTCCATTGAGTATAACTAGTACAGCTGGCACCTCTGTGGTGATTGGAAGGTAGTTGCCCTTTTAATGGGACTGCAGCAAGGATATACAAAATACATGTGTTTCTTATGCGAGTGGGATAGCCGAGCAAGGGAAATGCACTACATGAGGAAGGAATGGACTCACAGGCAGAATGTAGCCATTGGAGAGAAGAATATCCAACACCCAGCTCTGGTTGAGGCTCAGAAAATCTTGCTACCACCCCTTCACATCAAACTAGGTTTGATGAAGAACTTCGTGAAAGCCATTGACTGGACTTTGCCAGCATTCCGATACCTGCATGAAAAATTCCCTCGACTCAGCGAAGCAGAGATTAAAGAAGGAGTTTTTGTGGGTCCTCAGATTCGAGAGCTTTTCAAAGATGACCGGTTCAACAACTTGCTGGAAGGTGACGCGAAACAAGCATGGAATGCTTTTCGCCTAGTTTCTACAAACTTCCTCGGAAATGTTAGGGCACAAAACTATAAGGAACTAGTAGAAGACATGTTGATGAAGTATAAGAAACTTGGCTGCAATATGTCTCTAAAGATTCACTTCCTTCATTCCCATTTGGATTTCTTTCCTAGCAACTGTGGTATTGTTAGTGATGAACACGGCGAACGTTTTCATCAAGATATCGCAACAATGGAACAAAGATATGGTATACACATTTTCAATATGATCATATTATACTTAAACACAAATATAGTGTTATGTGGCTTAAATTGAAACGCTTATTCTCCGTGGTTTTCAGAATACCTCTTTTTTTATAAGTTTAGTCAATATTAATCGTGAACTCTGTTTTACCACAACTTGAATTCCTAGAAAGAATTTACTATCGGGCCATTTCACAATATCACCATCATTCAATAAATCAAATTATCAAGTATCAATTTTGGCGACCATTATATATATATATATATATATATATATATATATATATATATATATATATATGGGGATAATGAATATATTTAAAATCAGAGGTCCTAGACTGCAATCGCTTTTTTTCCTATATTAACATGGCACATTGTGTGTAATCTAGATTGATAAAAGACTGTTATTACATTTTGACTATTTACAATTTAAAGCTTGTTCATCGATTCCCTTATTTCCTAAGCATTCATGACACTGTGAGCGATCTATCCAACTAATGGGCTGGAAAAAGTCAGCCGAAGCCAAACTAGATTCATATCAGGTCTGCCTAAATATTTATAGACCAACGTGTGAAGACTAAATATCGTAACTATGGGTGAGTACCCTTCTCGAAAACAAGTTTGAGCTTATTAGATTATCTCCCTTGCCCTTGATCATGTTTCCGTTACATTTTTATGCATATCATTTTTTACGGTGTACAAAGAAGGTCATTTGGAAATAGATAGTAACAATACATGAATCATATTAGGAGTTGAAAATATAATGTACTGGTTACAATTCCCATATCATATCTACCGTTCTCGATAATTAAGCGAGTGATACGTCAATGTTTCAACTTTCAATTTTAGTCCCGATTTTTCTTCAGATTCATGCTCATGGGCTAATATATTTTGAGTATCTTCTGGTGTTTAAAAAACTGAGGTTCAACCATTACACCGCGTTATAAGCGGGTTTGCGAGTCATAGTTTTGAGAGTTATAGTGAAATGGTGTATTCGATGACGTTCTGTGGATCATTTAGACTATTTCATATCTATGTATCCAAAATAAATGTTAGCAATTTACCATTTATAGAGTAATTATGGTCACTAATTTTGACAACATTGATTTGAAACATTTTCGTCAGGATGACAATACATTGTTAACATATGACCTAAACATTTTAAATATTATTCATTTTATTGATTTTGGTGATTAAAAAAAAGTATAGCCTTGACAACAACTAATGTCACAAACCTAAACTTTTCCATATTGAGGCATCAACACTTTAACAAGGACGGGACTATGCAATACTGGAGTTACTCATCCCTATGTTTTGATGAATATGATACGACAGTGTTGCCCGTATGTCTAAAACTGTATTTACGATACTGTAACAATTATAATAATTCCATTTTCTTATTTTGACCTTCAATTGTAAGATCCAACAGATAATGTTAGTGACATTAAATATTTTGAAAATTAAAAGTTATCTTTTGTTGATACCCTTCAACTCCCCCCAGCAAGTTCGCTGGTTTGAGTTTTGTGTATCACCCTTGTTGTACAAAAATGTTTGGTTTGGTGTAGTGTTTCCCTGTCCACCCATGTATATTATGTTTTTGTACATTTTGTTTCCCATTTATGATTAGGAAAGAAATTATTTGTTCAGGATTAGTCTTTGTTTGTATCAGTATTCTTAGTTGTATTATCGAAAAAGTTTTTCCGAATGGTACTCCCTATCCTCTACCAGTGCCGGTTTTGGGTATTTCCTACACCTTGGTGCTTCGGTGTGTTATGGTTTTCCTTTCATTTAATCTTTTAATAAGGATTGTACACTCCTCCCTGAGAATTATTTAAATTCCAGGGCTGATTTCCTTTCCTTTTTTCCCTTTTGAAGAATCGCGATGTGACTTTGCCAGAGTCAGGTTTTTCCATTTGTATATTCTATATTGTGTGTTATTTTGTGTTCTTGTATTGGACACAATGAAATAATATTTGTAATATTTGTTTCCTTATTTTCCAAGTGTAGTTCTGTGAAAAAAAATATTCTAAAATATATAGTATATTTTTTTAACTAGATTAGTTTCTTGCTACGCATGATTGTTATGGTGTGTTTGCGGGGAGGGGGGGATTGTGGGTTACAGGTGTAGTTGGAGCATTAAGTTTTGTGTTTATAAGGTCCTTAGCCCTTAGGATCTTGTAGCCGATCCTTTTCTTTTCTCCTTAGCGCATTGGATCGGAGAGCTATTTGCTAAGATAGAAGAAAATATAATAGGTGTAGGTTGCCTTTGAATTAATTTTGTAAAATATAGGCTGTCTTTAAAATTTGATATGTAGAGGGCTTGATTTGATAACACTGTACATTTAATTATTTCTCAGGAAAAGAGTTGTAATTTTCTTGTTTTTTTTTTTTTTTATTAAAGTAGAATTAAATATTTTCCTTTTTTGTCCTATAATTAGAGAGGTTTAGTGACTACATTCTATTTATTGTGGTAATGGAATTATTGATTTTCTAGTCGTGGGAAATTGTCGTATGCTTCCGACTGTTGGTCCCCTGTTTTAGTTTTTTTTGTAGAGCTTTTCCTTTGTTTGGACTGCCGTTGTATGGGTGAATATGGTAAGGTATTTTGCTCGCGTCGAGAAGTGTGTCTCGTTTCGGTCAACATTCAGGCTGTGTCACGTGGTTTCTTTCAAGGAAAAGGAATTCAAGTGTAGAATAACATGTAGTATTGTATGTTTTCTGGCTCGCGTTATATGAGCCAGCCTCTGTGTTTTTAAACTATATTTTTGGTTTGATTTTTTTTGTGTTGCTTTCTATTGTTACTGGTGCTTTTTAAGTTAGCCATTTTGGCACTCTGGTATGAGTTTTTCGGCTATATTTTTTATGTTTATGTTATATTAGTTCATGCTTATTTATGTTGTTGTTGTTGTTGTTACCAGCTCATGTGAAAAGTGGAATTTTGTTACACTTGTTTGTTGGTGTATTTGGGGTTTTTCACTACAAGTAAATTGTAGTATCTAATTTTCTTTACAATAACAGCAATGGCAAGGCTGAAGACAGTTTGGAAAGACAGAAACACCTCAGTCAGCTCAAAAATCAGACTGATGCGCTCCTTGGTTGCATCTGTATTCCTATATGTCTGTTGAGTAATGGACCCTCACAGCGGATCTCGAAAGGAGGATACAAGCTGTTGAAATGAGATGCTTTCGAAGGTTGCTTGGCGTTACAAATAGAGATCATGTCACGAATGAGGAAGTGGGAAAAAGAATTAAGCAAGCCATTGGGCCCTACGAAGAGCTATTGACCATTGTGAAAAAGCGCAAAATGACATGGTATGGACATGTCAAACGATAAACAGTGCTTGCTAAAACAATAATACAAGGTACTGTGCAGGGAGGGCGAAGGAGAGAAAAACAGGAAAAGATGGGAGGATAACATCTCAGAGTGGACAGGACTGAAGCTGAGTGACACAGTGAGAGTATCAGAGAACAGATTGGAATGGAGGAAGCTGGTTGTCAGGTCATCAGTGGTGCCCAACGGTCGGCAAGACTAAGGGATAGGTAGATAGATAGTTTGATAGATAGATTTTCTTTACCAGCCACGTGCTACATGGGCTAGCCGGTTTGGCTTTCCAATTGATTTTTGTTGTTATTTTTGTATATTTTATTATTAATATTTTCTTTTTCTATTGATACTGGTGCCTTTTATTCTTGCCATTTAGGCTCTTCAGTTTATATATTAATTAAAATTATGTTTGTATTTACTCGTGTTTTTGGATTTTTTTGCCTTATAGGCTCAATTTTATTATTATACTTTTCATTTTTAGTTGATACTGCTGCTTTTTAATATAGCCTTTCGGCTCTCCAGTTCCTGTGATGATTTAAAGTTCTGTTTGTCTTTTGCTCTTTTTTTTGGGGAGGGAGGGGGGATTTTTAACTTTCTTTGGCGTCGGGCTAGCTTAAGTGTCTCTTTCTACCGTATCTTACCCTACATGGGTACCTGAATGTGAGTCTGTTTTGTTTCAGTCCGTTTCTTTGTTTGGTATGTCCGTTTGTTATATATCTGGTTCTGACCATGTGTGGACAATTGTGTTTCTATAAGTTTCCGATTCTTTAGTAAAGTGTTTTTAAGTCCGTTTAAAAACACGACAAAAAGGAGGGGACGATTATATAGATTTCTTAGAAATTTTATTATTATTATTTATCAGGTATCCATATCAATTGTTTTCTTTTTCCAATCACAAATAGTATATATTTATTTACTTCCTGGTATAGTTTTGTATTGTTTATCTTTTCTTGTATAGTAGCATATTGTGGTCAAAGATATTTGTTGTTTTCCTTATTTTTTTTAAATTTCTTTTCTTTTGTCATCTAGTACCTCGCATGTTAATATCAAATGGTTTTTATTTGTCAATAGATTTTTTTTACATAAGGGGCACGTGGTGAGGTTTTGTTATGACTTTTATTTTAAAGGCCATTTCCACAGTCAACCAGGCGTCATGAATATACTCATAAATTTGGGTTTTTTCTTTGGGGTTTTTGAGTTTTCTCCAATTTTTCCATATTGTGGTCCAGTTAAAGTGTGGGTTATTTGTCTTTATTTTGTTGAGTGGTAGTTTGGGATGTATTATTAAGTCATACATTTCAGTTGAGTATTTAGTATTCCATATTCTGTTCTATGTTCTGTATTCTTTTAGGACTTGGGTTTGTCTGCAGGCAATTATGGGTGTCACTAATAGTTTTGTGATGTTTTTATTATTGTATAAAAAATTCTTTTTTATGCGGCATTAAAAATCCGACCCAATAGGTGTATATATATTGCCATGGGTGTTTTGGCGGATATTGAATTTGTCAAGGTAGTTAGCTGTTTCTTTCAGTTTTAGATTTGTGATGTACATCCATCCTCTGTCTTTTTCCTTGTGTAATGTGAAGCGAGAGATTTTACATATCTTGTTACATATGAAGGTATAGATTGCAGATTCTATTTTTCTTTTGTTGTAATAAAGTTCAAAGTCGATTATGTTAAGTTCGTGCTATATTGAGTTAAAAAGGTATGTTTTGGCTATTTATATTCTTTGTAGGAGGGTGAGTTTTCTGACATTGCAGACTGTTTTATGTTTGCTATTTTTTTCAAATGCATTATTTGATTCATCTTTAACATTTTATTGTTTTTGCCTAGATATATTCCAAGGACTTTAATATGGTCTTTAATTTTTTTCTTTCGGTAGTTGGGTGTTATTTTTGTTCCAATAGCCGATTAGTAGCATCTCTGGTTTTATCATGATTGATATCTGAACCCGAGGGAGGCTTCACTAAAAGTTTTGAATTGTTTGATAAGGTTTTATACGATTCATGTGTTGTTATAAAGTTCGATCGATCATCGACATGTAGGAATGTTTGTATTTGGTTTCTGAGGTTTGTAATGTTTTTTACATTTATATAATTATCATTTTTGAATTGTTCTGTTTAGTGCTTCGATTCCAGTTATATAGAACAACATTGATAGTGGTCATCCTTGTCTTACTGATCTGGTAATGTTGAATGGTTCGGTTTGAGCCCCATTAATTTGTAGTTTTGATTGTATATTGTTATTATATAAATTTTGTATCCAACTTGTAAAGTTTGTCCAAAAACCGTTTTTCTTTAGCGGAGCAAGTATAAAATGTATCTCTATCTTATCGAACGCTTTCTCGTGATCAAAGAGAATTAAGACGCCATGTTTTCCATTTTTATTCATTTATTCAAAGATTGTTTTTATTGATAGTATAATGTTTGATATTTGCCTCCCTTCTTCATCACATGACTGGTTGCTTAGTATTATGTCGTTAAGAGTATTTT
This sequence comes from Unio delphinus, assembly GCA_029339505.1. Lineage (NCBI taxonomy): Eukaryota > Metazoa > Mollusca > Bivalvia > Unionida > Unionidae > Unio > Unio delphinus. Next base: position 980,084 of record JAQISU010000197.1, on the reverse strand, counting down.
TTAGCCTGGTTGATAATATGGTGCTAAGACTCTTTTAATCTATATTTAGGAGGGAGATTGGGCGCCAGTTGTTTAGGCTCAAAATATCGCCTTTGTTTTTATAGGTAAGGTTAATAAGTCCAGTTTTCATTGATTGGGTGATTTCTTTGGTTTCAAAAATCGCATTGTAAAGATTTTAAAGCAATAGACTAATCACGTTTTTAAAATTTTGGCAAAATTCTGCGGTTAACCCGTCTAGTCTTGGTGCTTTGTTCTTGGTTTGTGTTTCTATAGCTCTTTCTGTCTCGTCTTTTGAGATAGGCTGTTCACACATGTCTTTATCACTTTTTGTAATGGTGGGAAGATTGATGTTCTCTAGGTAGTTATTTATCTCTTCTTTCGGTATATTTTTGGATCTATATAGTAGTTTATATTAGTCTTTTACATTTGATAAAATATCACTTTTCGTTTCTATTCTTGTGTTGTTTATTCTGAGTTTAATAAGTGATTTTTCATTTTAAAAACAGCAACTGTGTTTTGAACGTTTTGAAGTTTCTGGAGTAAATATTGTGACGAACCAGACAGAATTGAGTTACTTAGTGTAACTCCAGTCTTGACAGTACTAATGAACACACGTGTTTTAGTGACAACAGCGGAAAAATATTTACGAATGGAACTGATGCGTCTAAGCTCAAGATATGCAGCCTTGCAGATGTTCATGACATGTTGGTGCAATGTGAGAGTACTGTCTAGAGTAACACCTAAGTTTCGTACTGACTGTGAGAATTTAATGTTGGTGTTGCTGATATGTATCGTCTGAGGTAAACGATGTGAATAAGAATGTCTTTGTGTTGTGATCAGAATAGCCTCAGTTTTATCATCATTCATCTGCAGCTTGTTACATGTCATCCATGATTTCACATCAGAAATGCAGATCTCAAGTCTGTGGATGGTAGCATCAACTTCAGTTGGGTGGCTAGACTTGTATATTTGGGTGTCATCAGCGTACAATGGGTGCGACGCTGGGTGATTATCTATGACACTTGAGAGCGGCTGAGTGTATAGAATGAAGATAACAGGTCCAAGAACAGACACCTGTGGAACACCACAACATATGTCAACTGGACTGGAATGTATTCCATTTGCAGATATAATGTGTGCCCTATTGACTAAGTAGGACTTGAACCACTGTAAGGCCATAATCTGAATGACAAATATATGCTGGAGAAGGTGAAGTAATATAGCATGATCTATTGTATCAAATGCTGCAGACAAATCCATGAGGGTGTGAACTGTAATCGTTCCACAATCCAAAGCAGAGAAAATATCATTAAATACTTTCAGAAGAGTAGTTTTCGTACTGTGGCAAGGGCGATATGCAGACTGTACATTGCTAAAAAGACTGTTTGAATTCAAATGAGATATAAGTTTGGTTAGAGCAACGTTTTCTATGATTTTTTATATAAGTGGGAGATTATAAACAAGGCGGTAGTTCTTTAAATCGTATGGTCTAGTGCTGGTTTCTTCAGCAGAGGCTTTACGATGGCAGTTTTGAAAAATAACGGGAATTCCCCCAATGATAGAGAGATATTAATAACATCAGTTAGTGAAGGCAATATTGGGTCTAAGCACTCAAACAGCAGTGATGTCGGAAGTGGATCAAGTTCAAAAGACTTTGGTGCACTCTTCATCACGATTGTCCGTACTAAATCAATATTTACAGGTTCAAATGCCCCTAATGTTTGTCGCTGAAATTCTGCATCATAACTGTATGGTGACGAGTCAGTTGAAATTGTGCTGTCAAGCCAATCTCTAATGGATAATGTTTTGCAAATGTAAGTGTCTGAAAGCATCAATTAGATTAATGTTTTCTATCATTTCTTTGACAACTACAGTCGATTTTTTATCATTGGTTGGAATGGGTCTGTCTAGGATTGTATTTTTATATATGTTCTACAGCTATGATTATATCAATGCCTCTAATATTTATGGATGCGAGCTTTAGAGCATTTTTCTCATCCATTTCTTAGAGATACTTAATTTTCAAATTTTTTTATTTGAATTTGTTATTTGAGCTGTTTATTGTTGTTGAATTAGTTGTTAGGTTTGGGTTTTCATCCAGTGGGATTAGTTGTTGTTTTGGTTGTATCGGTTGTTGTTTTCTGTTGTTGTTGTTTCTCTTCCTGGGGGTGGATAATGGCGTCATGAAGTCACAATCCTTTGGTTCCAGAGTTTGTTTTTGTTGGTTAGATGTCGGGGCGGTTGTTTGGTTTTTCATTTCTTCTGGCTGGATGGTTTAGTTAGTGGTGGTCGGTTTGATTGGGGTCAGCATCGGGTGTGGTGTCATTTCTCTTAGTATTTGTTTGATCTATGCCGTGTTTGGGGTATCCGATGTTTCAAATGTTGTTTTTGTTTGCCTCTGTTCTTTTTGGTATTATGAGGTTTGTCTTGTTTTTTTTTCTATATTTACCTCGGGCGACTGTGCCTTCCCCTTTTTCTTCTTTATCTCCTTTTTGGGGGCTTTTAGCAGTTCTTCTTCTGACTAGGTTTCTGGGGCTTGTATTTCTGTTTGTGTTGTTTGTATGTCCATTTTCTCTGGTTCCACTTCAAGTACACTAAAACTGTTTTGGATGCTTAACTGTGGACTTGGTGTTCGTTGTTCTTGTTGGGCGGTTTTTAGTTCGTCTTCTTGGTTTGGATTTTCGGTTTCAGTTTCAGTCTCATGGAGGGGCTCATCATGGGTTTGAGTGGTTTCCTTTGGTGCTGGTATCTGTTCTTTCCCAGTCGTTTGGTGTTGAGATTGTGTGTTTGGTCCTTCCTTTTCTGTAGTCTGTTGCGTTTGCGGTTTTTGTACTAAGGTGGTAGCTTGTGCATACGATTTTGTTTGGTGTTGTTGTTGTTTGAATGTCTAGTTGTAGTGTTTCTGCATTTTGTGTGTTATCTGTGCATTTCCATATATCGTGTCCCGTTTTACCACAGGTACTACACAGACGTTCCTGCGTGCAGCCGTGAAACCAAGTTTGTATCGGTAAGCCGAAGATTTTACAAAATCCTGGCACTATTGGTGCGTCCCAACTGTCTATTCTTACTATAACCTTTCTTGTGTTTATGCCGGGTATTGTTTGTAAGTTTCTTTACGTACTTCAGTTGTTTGTATACGAAGTCTCTGTTCGAAACACTTCTGGAAGGTTTTCAGGCGTACCTCGAATGGAAACGTTGATACATATATGTCTACTCTCCGTAACACCAGTTGAGTTATGGGGGGCGGCGGTGTGACTTTTGCTACTATATCTCCCATGGCAATATATTATCCTTGGGTAATAGGAAGTATTTCTCTTTTGGATATAACAAATATATCCCTCTTCAAATATGTGTGAGGGTATCCGAATTGGAGTTTATACCTCTTGCAGCTAGCACTGCTGGTAGTGCTGCTTTGTTTGGCCTGTTACCTGTTGCAACGTAGGACAGGTATAATGCCTGGACACTGGTGTCCATATACGCCTTTATCAGTCTTCCCTCTTGTATTTCTTCCGATTCTGTTCGGAAGTGGGTTTTTTTTAGAAGACTTTCTCCGTACTAAGCTATTGGAGATTCCATTTTTGTATGTTCTTTGTAAGTAGTTTTTGAGACAAGAAAACTCATTTGACAATTGGAAAATTATTTGTATAGTTTGCAAAATACTACTTTTGAAAATTTGTATTAAAGTCAAAAACAAAATGAGGAGCAAAGCGTTAGGAAAGCTTAGAGAAAATAAGAAGCATATACAAAATAGTTTAGATATCCAACTTGTAATCCTTTATATGGGAATATTGTCACAGTCACAAGTGTATTCTATTCCTTTCAGGAATATGCACAAGGTTTTGCGCGGGAAAAATATTATTTCCCAGAGTTTCTCACACTATATCTAAAGTCAAAGTTGGGTAATGATGGAGAATGAGTAACAGTTATTAACATGTATACAATACGTAAGATATTATCTCCGATCAGTTAAAAATTTAAAAGGACTAACTGGAGGACAAATCCATATTATAAGATGCACATCTTGCAACCACCATATAATTCGTAAGTCCATAGAAGCATGCTGCTTTTCATTCCGACGAAAACGATAAATGCACGATATTGGAAATATAGGAAGCAGACAAGGTTTTCACAATAATGATGCCTGGTTAAATGGTAACATATATGCAATTAAGTTTCTAAAACAAAGTTAGTTTTCATAAATATTTGTCTTAAATATCGAGCAATAACTTTATGATGCAATTTTTGTGTATTTACTGAAAAAATCTATAATTTACTTACTTTTTCTTTTTTCTCTCTTTTCTCCTGAAAGAATATAAAAAATATATTATTAGACAAGGTGAAGTTTTTACCGTGTATTTGCTCTCAACATGATATTATGTAAGCATGAACATGTTTGCAAATTAGAATACAGTTTAAATCATATTGGGATAGTATTCATTTCTAAAAGAACTGTAATAAATCTGATAGTAGACAAGGTGGTACAAATTCAACTTATTTGCACTGAAATGAGGAAGCTGATTTGCATGCACGTATTCACAAGTCGAAATACAGTATAAATCACACAATGTAAGACAGTACATGAAATAAAGTAACTCAAACTAATTGCAGGAACTGATATATTGTATGGAATTTCTCTGAATTATAACTTTTCCGTCTTTACTTTTTCCTGAAGAAAAATAAATAGACACGCTGTACATTTTGTATTGTTGCCATTTAGTACTGTATGTATGTTCCCTCTACAGTTTGTGTCTTTTTCTTGATTTACTCCTTTCGACCTGAAACTTTGCATTTGATACTATCAAATCTTATGAACATGTAGACATATAAACTACAAAATGTCTTCGGTGGGCTGATGGAATCAAACGAAACGTTTCTCAGAATAATATAACGTTTTTAATGATGCTCATAATCACTTGCTAAAGCCCCCCCCCCCCCACCACCACCACCACACACACACACAAACACACACACACCATTATAGTATAGAATACAATTATAATTAACGTCAACATTTTCATTTATGAATAGCTAATATAGCTAATTATCATGTCCTGGATTATGACGATAACATGACTAGTCAACGTTTTTAAGCATAATCCACTAAACCCAAAATTGATGATTCATAATTCGTTTAAATTGTCCCACCGAAATAAAGGCACCATTTAATTAGACTTCATTTAAGGAATTAAGTAAACGCGATGTTTAAATAAATTGATCTTGATGCAGCTAAAGTAGAAGATCATGTTAATTGTAGCTACAAGCACAATAGCAGAATGAAAAGCATTAATGCAAATACAATCCACATATCTGATTTAAAATGTTTTACAGTCCTTTGATAGACTTGTGTTTAACATTAAAGTTAACATATTCAGTACGGAAGCAGTAAGTAATAAACAAATCGAAGCTGGTGTGGTTTTTTGTTGCCACAAGATCATTCAATTTAAATAGCTTGCTTGCTTCAATTTTTAAACGAAATCATGTACTCTGCTGATGAAATCCTATTGATAGGATCGGAGAAAAGTCAGCAGAAACCAATCTAGATTGATATCAGGTCTGACTAAATATATATAGACCAACGTGTGAAGACTAAATAACATAATTATGGGTGAGTACCCTTCTAGGAAACCAATTTGTGCTTTGTAGATTATCTCCCTTACACTTGTCATATTTTTTTCCCTTACACTTGTATTCATTAATGTAACGCCACCATCAGGTGTAAATGACATTTTAATTGACCACAATTTCGTTGGTTATCACTATTTACGGTCTACAAAGAAGGTCATTTGGACAGAACACGTAACAATACATAGATCATATTAAGAGTTGATAATATCATGTATTGGTTACGATTCCCAGGTCACATATACCGTTTTCGACAATTAAGCGAGCGATATGTCAATGCTTCAAATTTTAATTTTAGTCTCGATTTTCTTCAGATTCATCCGCATGGACTAATATAGTTTAAGTGTTTGCTGGTATTTTTAAGAAAGTGAAGTTCAACGTTGACACCGTGTTATAAGTGGGTTCGCGAGTTATAGTGAAATGGTGTATTCGATCACTTTATGTGCATCATTTAGACGGATTAATCTCTATGTATCCAAATATATGTTAGAAAGTTATGATTTATATAGCAATTATGGTCACCAACAGATAGTATTAGTCACATTAAGTATTTTGAAAAATAAAAGATACACTAATTAACATATATAGAATGCTTGTGATATTAGGGCCTATCAGTGAATACACATCAACAGGACTAACAAGAGGACAATGACATATTATAAGAGGCACATCTTGAAACAAACGTATAATTTCGAAAGTCCGTTAATGCATGCTGATTCTCTTTCCGATGAATATAATCCTCTCTCGTTACATGGTAACATGTATGCAATGAATTTGAAAAATACTAACTTTCATAAATATGTGCGTCTTATAAATCATACCATACGAAGCTTGATTTATATGTATTTACTGAAAACATCTATAATTTACTTACTCTTTCTTTCTTCTCTCTTCCCTCCTGAAATAATACAAACAATCTATTATTAGACAAGGTGAAGTATTATCCGTGTATTGTCTCCAAACGTGATAGTAGCATGAACATGTTTGCAAATGAAACTACAGTTTAAATCTTAGTGAAATAGCATTCATTCTTAAAAGAACTGTAATAAATCTGATATTAGACAAGGTGCTATACTTATTCTACTTATTTACTCTAAAACGAGGAAGTGGATATGCATCCACGCACTTATAAATCGCAATAAAGTATAAATCACACAATGTAAGTCGGTACATGAAATAAATTAACCCAAAATAGTCACAAGAACGTCATCCTTTTCTTTTATGAAGGGCAAATACAGTTAAATCACAATTGCTTGATTCTGACGATAACATCGGGTTGCGACCTAACATGACTAGTCAACGTTTCTAAGCATATCGCACTAAACCCAAAAATGATGATTCATAATACGTTTATATTGTCCCACCGAAATAAAGGCACCATTTAATGTCTTCATTTAAAGATTGAAGTAAACGCGATGTTTAAATAAATTGATCTTGATGCAGCTAAAATAGAAGATCCTGTTAATTGTAGCTACAAGCACAATAACAGAATCAAAAGCATTAATGCAAATACAATTCCACATATCTGATAAAATAAATTACAATCCTTTGATAGACTTGTGTTTAAATTTAAAGTAAACATTTTCAGTACGGAAGCAGTAAGTAAAAAATTATTCGAAGCTGGTGTGCTTTTTTAGTTGCAACAAGCTCATTTAATTTAAATATCGAGCTTGCTTCAATTTTTAAACGAAACCGTGCACTCTGCTGATTAAATCCCATTTATATGACAGAAGTCACACAAGACAGTATCAATATAAAAATTAAAAAGGAAAAATATTGTAAGCGCGAGATTAAAAGAAAGTTTCAGAATGAAAATCAAATTGGGATGCCGCGAGTTTCGAACTCACGCAAAATGACAATAACAATATTAGTCTAAAGAGGCAGTGCACATTACACATTATGATCAGTATAGATATGATCATCTCTAAGGGTCATTTGAAGATCGAAGGAGATGAGAATTGGTAACAATTTAGAATGCTGTTCCTCTTACGACATATTCGTTACAGAACTATCTGGGTCCATTTATACAGGAGTGTCATACAACACTAATCAAATATATTCCGTAGAAACTAACTTCTGTTACATTTTACAGCATTGAGAAATTATTTGTTTCAGACTTTGATATAATCGTTAACGATATTAAAACAAGATTCGCGTTTAGCAGCAAATATAACTGGTAAGATAATATATCTCGATAGATCCGAAAATGTATGTAGTAGCCTGGTCCAGGCCCAATTAAATTAGAACGAGGTTTGAGTTTGACAAGAATACCAAGATATTTGATTATTCGTGCTGTAAAACAAAATCATAAAGATAACATTATGTCACCGGATGCGTTGTTGATAGACATTTGAACCAAAATAGAAGCTTTAATGTTTGGCTTACATAGCTGATGCTAAGATTTATTCTTTCTCTCTGGAATGAAAAGGTAGATGTGATAGCATATGTGGCGAACTAATGATGACTTACTTTTCTCAAAAGAGAGATTGATATGGATACAAATATAAATAATAATTATAAATGCATCATATGACATTACTTGATCAAATATATATATATATATATATATATATATATATATATATATATATATATATATATATATATATATATATATGTGTGTGTGTGTGTGTGTGTGTGTAATTTAAATGCTCTCTCGTAATTAAGTCTCAAGATTGGAAATTAAATATCTTGCTTCTTTTCTTTATTTTTAGGTACGTGCATGTTTCGTAGGGTGAAGCGATTCGTCGATATTTCACTGCATCAATACTTTGATTGTGCTGATATTCATGTATATGCAATATTTCGACACAATAGGTTGAAAATCGATTAAAAAAAAGTACTTGCTGTATGAGGAAATAGGAGACGTCGATAATTATTAGTCATATGCTTTGGTAATCTTAAATTGAACATTAATTTGATACAACACTCGCAGACAAATGAACTCATGTTGTTAATGAAAAAGATCAATTACTTGATAACACTAACTCGCCTGCTGCAAATGAACAGCAAGTGACGTGGCTTGTAACATCGCCCACCCCATCTCCCGCTACTGTTGATTGTAGTTATTATCATATCTCAACGGCTTGTTCAGGATAATGACGTCCGGATCTTCCCTTACTCTTTATACATTTTTTATATTTTGTACCATTACCTTGTAGTGTTGCAAGGGCCAGATATGGATAATGTGTTTTTTTTTATTGTTGTGACCCCCATTCCTTCCTACCTACTCCCAGAGAATAAACGTACACACAAGTAATTTGTCAATTCAAACGTGAATGCAAATTTCTTTGCATACGTTTATTGGGTTTTATGCACACTTTGAGCTAAGATGCACACAGACGTTTGCTTTGGTGAGCTTACGATGAACGTCGACGACTATTAAATGTGGGAAAGCCGCCCCACCAAGACTTGAAGCGATCATGCTTATGCAGGGTTTGAACAAAGTGCTTAAAGAACCGTTGCAATTCGTCTACACCACAATATGTCGGCATATGCTAGCTGTTTACTAGTCGGCCTATCAAACTTGAACGTCGAACCATACTTCATGAAATAGACAGAGGGATGATGCATTGTTTCATAAATTCCGGGTATAACAGTTGGTATGTCTTGCATCTGCTGAAATATGAGAAACAACTACAGGGTTGATGAGATTGGACGTAAAACTTCGCATTTTCATCTCTACCCACATCACTTAAATAGTTTCTAAACTAACTTTGATTGGCACATTGTGCCAAAGAACAAGTATTAGTCAGTGTTTTAAATATGGCATCATGGAGAGTTTACAAATGCATAATTGAATACGGGCTAATTAGAATGATACAGTGGCAGATCCCAGTAAGGTGTATCTTTAGGTGACAATTTTGTTCGGGCCAATACTGGCTGACAATAGTTTTGTTGACTAAAATATTTTAGGTAATGATATATATCACATTGGATCTGTGTAAAAAGTTAATGGATCTGAGTAAAAAGTTAATTGACCAGTAGGTTATTATAAGTCCGAACATTTTGTTAAATAGGACTCGTATGTGCATGCTGGATGGGTAAAAATAGACGGCATGTCGGTCAATTACTATTTCAGCGTAAGTACAAAAAAATAAAATCCGAGCAAAATTAAAGCACAGACACGTGTGCTTCAAAACTGTATTTCCACATCTGGTTTAAGATAAACTGAATCAACAAGAATAAAACAAATAATTTAAGAAGTAATGTTATGGATTTGATTAAAATATCTCGGTTACCTAAATTTCTTCTTGCATCTGATCAATTGATGTAGCTTCAAAGGCCTAATATGCTGAATAAAATTCACTGACAACTACCAGGTAGTTTCTATGAAAGTATGTTTGCTATCTTACCATGGGTGATAGTAGCATATACATGTGTACTAAGATATCAGTATGACATCTGCATACCGGAAATACAGCCATTACATTACACAAAATGCCATCACCTATATATATATATATATATATATATATATATATATATATATATATATATTGATGATGCTGCGAGTCCATTCCACTCAGAACCATGTGATTGTATTGCTGTTCTATTGTGCGTCTTCCACTTTTGTCAGCGATTATTTCTTCTGCTTGTGGTTCTAGTCTATTCAAGATGATCTTCAACATTACCATCCTAGCATTGTTGATCAAACTGATAGTGTTGTAATTTTGGCACAGCTGGATATTGCCTAATTTATGGAGTTGTATAATCAGTGTTTGAGTTCATTGTATTGGTAAATTCACCTATCTTCCAGATCTTGTTGTACATTGTTGTTAGTATAATCACTGATCCTCCTCTCCCAGTCTTGATAAGTTCAGCTGGGATGTTGTCTATTCCAGCTGTCTTCTCATTTTACAATGGTCATATTGCAGACTCCACTGCTACATTGAGAATGTGTAAATCGTGATCACTTGTGTGAGTTCAGAACTTCAAGCACCCCTGGGTCTCATATGAATTGAAGGATGTAGAATTCTTTGCAATAATCAGTCCATCGTTCTACAATGTCACTCGCTACAGTGATGCATTTTCCAGTTTGTCTTGAATGGTACCGACTCATGGTTGCTACTGTCCGGTAAGGTCTTTCACAATTTGAAATGCCTTTTTGCTGTTAGTCTTAATCAGATTGTTCTCTATTTCTGTGCAGTTATGTCTAATCCAAAACTAGGTTGATTTTTTCAGGGTTTTATTTTCTGACATTCTTGTTCATTTATCGGTACTCTATTGCCCATGTTGTGTGTCTGATGTGTTCTCTACAGGCATCACATCCAGAATCTATTTTGTGACCCATGGATTTTTTATTTGGGTGATGGAGGCCAGTGATGTATTTGGCAACTGTTATCACGATTGTGTTGAAAGTGTCTAAAATCATTTTAATATCAACGTCAAGCGCAAAGAATAATGCAAATGCTCCTCTAATTGTGGCTTGTAATGACTTTCAGACACTATCAAGTATGCTACATATTACTCATGTGTGTGTGTTAATGTGTGAAGGCAGCCGGCTGACCTTTGTACTAAATAATCTACTACATGTTCCTTTTGGAAAAATAAAGTGCATATTCATTGGTATAGCGTCATGTATCCAAGATTAAGATTTAGGTCGCTATTACTTTTCAACTACTTCATATATGTGAATACAATTGTATCAAGCTCCAAGCTAGAGCATAAAGCTAATATGTTCTAGCTCTATGGACAACCCTGTTCGTAGAGGCGAGAATGGCAGGAAAAGGGAATGATAATATGCTGTATAATACTAGCGTCACTTAAAGCCTCCAGGTTGTGTCACAATTCAATATTTCAAAGTCCTCTTTAAACACACAAAAACTATGAAATGATGTCGCACTGCCTTGACAAAGAGCGCCTTTTATATATGCCCGACTTGGCTTATTGTATCATATAATTTGTATCACATTTAACTGCATGCATGTGTAATGAAATGTAGTTCAAAATATATAAGGATACAATGGAAAAGTGTGTACATGTACTGGTTTTGGAAATATTGCTCTATAAAATAACGTTATATTAACTTCAAAAGGACACAAACTGTTGACATGAACATATTTATGAAATAAGCTTAAAAAATGACGAGTCTTCCAACCGCTGCAGAGTCAGACCTGACACATACAATATCATTCATTGTTCATGTATTACATGGCCTCCATTAAAGTACGAAGTGACAGAATTTCAGTCTCCATAATAATAAGATCACAGTTTTGCAATCCAAAAAATCAGTTAACATGTTAAGATATTCTTGGGGTATTTTAGGGATGTTCTGTGTGTGGTATCTTTAAAGAGCAACTACTGAAACTCAGTTGCAACAGATCAATAAGTTATTATTTAACACAACACCACCCGCACCAAAAAGGCACACTAGTGGACATATTTCAATTATATCATAATTACCAGATAGATGTGTTTGTCAGGGTAGTGTCGTGGGGGTTGTGTTTTCATCCTCATTAAAGTGAGGTAAAATAAATAATTTGTATTCCTTCCTTATGACCACATCATAATGCAAGATAAGCCGAGCCATATCAGATATTGGTTATGTTCAGAATGTGAGTTAATGTTTCAATTTGATGATGAAGGCATGTGGGTTCTCCTGCGACATAAGTAAAGTGAGTTGTGTTGCGACACGTGGGAGGTATTTCAAGACATAATCGACGTATAGTCGTGGACATGCATAATCATCATGAATTTCGGCTCTTCACCACATTCAAGGATACGGTACATCAGCACATCTAATATAGATATTACTTCTAAACAAGTCATTTCACTTGGAACACTTGTTTTGGAATTTTGCTATAACTTTTAAGTATTTGTTTTTAACATAATTCATAATACCTCTTAAATTTCATTAATTAATTTGCTACGTCTTACAAAACATGCTGGATGTGGCTCTGCAAGCTGACTAGTTAAAGACCGCTTGATTGTAACATGTGGTAGACAGAGATAAGCATATA